>JARVLU010000599.1:15352698-15369433 GCA_031762415.1 Simpsonichthys santanae | reverse complement strand
GCACGGCAAGTTGTCCCTCTGTGTCACAGCTTCGAATCGGCTTTTGAAATGCAGCTGATTTGACAGTCAAAGTGCATTTATTAAGGAAAAGTTAGACTGAAACAAACCTTTACTATAATTTTGAGCAAACAAATAATAGTTTTTTTAAGTGTTAATCTTGTTAAAGTCCTCTTGTGCATGCTCCCGGATGCAGTGATGCATAATAGATTCGACGTATACAGTGAAGCAACGTATTTATGTTTTTTCCACTTTATTAGACATATTTGGACTGATGCAACTTATACGGCGGTGCGATGTGTACGGCAGAAAATATGGTAGTCTTCGAAATAAAAAAAATCAGTGAAAGTCCAGGAAACTCTGCAAAATCTGGACCTAAATCCATTACAGGATCTCTGAAACTTTAAACAGTCTGTAAACTGATTCCCCACTTCCCACCTGCTCAAGCACGAATCTCTTTACTAAAAGAAAACAGGAGGTAAGGCGACTCGTACCTTAGACCTGGAGGTGCACTCAGTGCACTGGCAGGAGAAGAAGTAGGAATCCAATAACCTCTCTTTCCTGTCCTCTGTAGGATACAGCAGGTCTATGTAGCTGTTAAAGATCTACAAAGACAGGCAGAACACATAAGATGACTGGAGATTTCCATTTCAGTAGCAGCACTTTATTTAAAATAGCACCTCCTCTCCTGGGTTTATTTCTTGAACAGCTCTGACTTCAGCCACTGTGCCTTTGTAGGTTACAATAACATTTGGACTACAGCTGTGGTTCATCAGGGCTACACTGGAAAGAGGAGACAAGAAAAGGTGAAAATATACAGTAAATGTAAAATGTCTAAAACTTAGAATCGTTTCACTGCAATGATGTGGCAGAAACTCACTCAGGAAAAACAGCTGATCCCAGATGGGAGAGCTCCTCATCCTCTATGGTAAAACCGTTACAGTTGACCTGCAGACAAACAGGAGGCGACGACGAGCAGAAAAATGTGAACAGACGTGAAGGTAATAGAACACTTCTGGGAATAAAAAAGGTAAAACTGCTGTCTGTTCTTGTTTCGAGTTTAGAGTCTTCAACACGACGAGGTTGTTTTAATGAAACAATGTTTTGATTCAGAGTAAAACCCAAAAAGCAGCTCTGACACTGAAGAGTAAAAATTATCAACCAACCTGAGATCATAAAAACAACAACAAATCCAAACAGTTTCCCAAGTGTCATTTTGTTTTGTACCTGTGCAAAAAGCTCAGTGAGAGCCTGGTCATCAGGGAGGTTACTGATGTGCTTGGAGTAGAAATAACGCAGGGATGTTATGTCTGCTTGGTTCATTTCCTGCTTCTCATTGTCCATCTTATCCAAGTCTGTCAGACAACAAGGAAAGACACAAAAAGAGGACAACAAAGACAAAAACAGGAGACAGGTTGAGAGTCAAAAGACTAAAAACATGTCTGACATTTATACAGTGGTGGCTCCTGAGCAAAAAGATCAGTGGAGCGAGCGAACATTAATTTACTGACTAATAGGATTTGTGTTGCTTCATATTTAATTGACAAACGCTCACACTCTAAATTGTTTGGATGTGTAAAAGTTTATTTCACTTTTATTAAAAAATATAGTAACAAGTGAAAAAAAAAAAAAAAGAAGAAGAATCCTCAATTAAAATAAATGTTCCAAGCAGGGATTGAATCCAGTCTTCTGATTACAGGACAGTGATTTGATTATTGACCCATCATAGCCACACACACACAATTGACACACAACTGGTTAAATAAGATCCTAGCACGCTGGCGACCTGGTTCTTGTCTTCCTCTGTCCTCCTCAGTTTTCTGTTCAGGCCTCCTCCGTCTGAGCTCACGTCAAAGTGTCAGTGGTCGTATTAATGCACTAAAACCAGCCAAAATGTGCCCACAGGGCAGAAAATCTGATGCCACAAATGAAACTCTATAGGAGTTGTTTGGATCACTGGACACGTTCTGATCCGATTGACGAATGCGGGTCGCTGAACGGTAACACCCCCATAACAGTTAATAAGTAAAAAAAAAAAAAAAAAAAAAAAAAAAAAAAAAAAAAAAAAAAAAAAAAAACAGAATTAATCTTTAAACATAATTTAAAATTCAATTTTAAGTTGTGAAAGTTGTTGAATAATTCACAGAACAAAAGAATACACAGCAAGCTTAGTAAATAAGTAATTTACATTATTTATGAGGAGGAACTACTTTGTGTGGCGAATGAATTTCTTAGGTGGCACTCCGCCCCACCTGCTGCCTCCACTGCATCTATATGTGCCTTGCTTGTCAAAATATTGCCTAATAAGTATAATAAAATAGTTTAATTGTGAAACTAATTGATTTTATAAACATTTTCTTGTCAATACTATGTTTCTAAAAAAGAAATGTTTCACTATTATTTTTTTTGTAACATTGCTAGATAAATTAACTCAGAAGAAACAAGAAAAAAAAAAAAAATCAAACAAAAAAAAAGAGCTCCACAGAGCTTAGCATCTATTTTTTTTTTGGTGTAAATCTGAGCTAAAATAGTGTAAACGCCCTGAACTGCGTCTGAATAAATCCTAGTCAGAGGTGCTGAGCACCTTGCTCAAGGGTATCAGTTGTTAAAAGGAGGTGGGAGAGCATAAAATTACAGCACCCAGAAGCTTGGGATTTAAGTCCCAGAGCTCTGCACTCTTGGATTGAATGAAAGAGACGGAATCAGGACTGCAGGCTACAGCAGAGAATATTAATAGACGCGCTGCTAAAACTGCAGAGACACAGCAAGATCCCACACAGAAGTGCACACTCTGTAACTAAAAGTTCATGAATATGTAACTAAATGATCGTGTATTAATATCACAAATCTACTTACGGGATTCAAACTCTTTGAGCAGCAGCAGCCGTTCAGAGGGAGTGCGCTCTGTTGTAACTCTCTGCAACAGACAAGTGGCGCACGAGGGAGCGTTTATTAAAATATAATAAAGGCATGTACTGTAAAAAGAGTAGCACTGTTTTGTTGCTCCATTAGTTTTAAACAGGAGCTTTGGTTAAAAGAAACTTTCAGAGCCAAAAAAAAATCATTATAATATGATCCAAAATTGGATCTTAAAACAAAACAAATTCAGAAACATTAAAATTATAAAATAAAATTACTATTGCTATTGAGGACTTGAGTATAGTCAGATTAAATGATTTATTGATCGGGGGTAAGTTATTATAAGGATACAGCATTAAATGTGTTATTCATGTAAAGTTTAACTTATACAGTATTTTTATTTTTTACAGACCTGATTACCAGTTCTAACTCAATCTGAGCCACGGTTAAGAAACTAGAAAAATTTTCATTTTAAATAAATTTACGTGCATCTGTGTAATAAGCAAAAGTAAAATTCTAAACATCACTTCAAATCTATTTGACTCTACATTTTTAGTGTAAACGTGTTGATCTCTTGCTGTTCGTGCTCTCCTGCACAGATCTGATGTTTAGCTGCAAAGGAAAACATCCACACTAATTCTTTTATTTTTATTATTTTTACCTGTTTCATGATGGTCCTGGCCACCAGTCTGACCGTCTCTGATGGACACCAGTTCTCCCCGTGCACACTCATGGCTACACACTCCAACTTATGCATTGGCCAGTCACCTCTCTTCACAAAAAAATAAAAAAATGTTGTGAAAAAGCACCAAAGAAATAAAGAAATAAACATTTATTTTCGTATAATAGAAAACTGGCTTCTGCAGGGCAAAAAAAAAAAATAATAATAATTGTTTTTAATAAAAACAAGAAATAAATAATGAGCTTTCTATCCATCTGTATTTCATTGCAGTATTTTATTTTTTGTATTTCAACTCTAAAACTAGACAGAGCCCAAAGGAGGACAGAACTACCGGTAATCGTCATAACAACAGCAACAAAACTGCTCATCTTTAGATAACGTCTGCATGTGGTCCATTACACCAAGTTAAACCACATAACCACAGAATTATTCTGTAGTGACAGCAGAGATAAAAATAAATCATCTTATAATAAAATAAATAAATCCCCAGCTAAGAGGTAAAATAAAAAAATAAAAAAGTGTCAACTTGGACATTCCCTGCAGAACTCCCATCATAGTTTAAAACTGTGTAGGACTTAATGTTCCAACTTAAATTCGTTTGACTGTTTCCAGCAGCCACACACCTGAACACACTCTTACCTGACAGTCAACGTTGCAGTAGTGGGCCTGCTTACATTTACCACATTTGAACAAATCTTCTTTCCTGAAATGAGGTGATAAAGAGAAAATATATTCCTTCACTAAACCTCAACCTAGAAGTCACTTTTACTCATCAGTAAAACTTTTCCCACATCACTTAAGATAGTTGGTAAAGCAAATAACAGAGAAGGAGGTGGCTGGATCCTTATAATGTGACCTATGTGCAAATATATATACAGATGCTGGTCATAAAATTAGAATATCATGAAAAAGTTGATTATTTTTTTTTCAGTAAGTAAATAAAAAAAAAAAAAGACTGGAGCTGATCAGTCTGTGGCACTGCTCAGGTGTTATGAGAGCCCAGGTTGTCCTGATAGTTGCCTTCAGCTCTTCTGAATTGTTGGGTCTGGCATATCACATCTTCCTTGTCACAATACTGTACCACCATAGATTTTCTATGGTGTTAAGGTCAGGTGAGTTTGCTGACCAATAAAGAACAGGGCTATCATGGTCCTTATACCAGGTACTGGTAGCTTTGGCACAATGTGCAGGTGCCAAGTCCTGTTGGAAAATGAAATCTGCATCTCCATAAAGTTAGTCAGCAGTAGGAAGCATGAAGTGCTCTAAAACTTCCTGGTAAATGGCTGCGTTGACCTTGGACATCAGAAAACAGAGTGGACCAACATCAGCGTACATGGCACCCCAAACCATCACTGACTGTGGAAACTTGACAGTAGAGTAGACCTCAAGCAACATGGATTCTGTGCCTCTCCGCTCTTCCTCCAGACTCTGGGACCTTGATTTCCAAAGGAAATGCAAAATTTACTTTCATCAGAGAACATAACTTTGAACCACTCAGCTCAGCAGCAGCAGTCCGAGATGATTCTGACGTTGTCTCTTGTTCAAGAGTGGCTTGACACAAGGAATGTGACAGCTGAGCCCCTTGTCTTGCATACATCTGTGCGTGGTGGTTCTTGAAGCATTGACTCCAACTGCAGTCCACCCTTTGTGAATCTCCCCCACATTTTGGAATGGGTTTTGTTTCACCATCCACTCCAGGATGTGTTTGTCTCTATTGCTTGCAAACTTTTTTCTACCACATATTTTCCTTCCCTTTGCCTCTCTATTAATGTGCTTGGACACAGAGCTCTGACAACAGCCAGCCTCTTTAGTAATGGCCTTTTGTGTCTTGCCCTCCTTGTGCAAGGTGTCAATGGTCATCTTTTGGACAACTGTCAACAGTCTTCCCCATGAGTGTGTGGCTACAGAACTAGACTGACAGACCATTTAAAGGCCTTTGCAGGTGTTCTGAGTTAATTAGCTGATTAGTGTGGCACCAGGTGTCTTCAGTACTGAACCTTTTCACAATACAGTATACTCATCTTCTGAGATACTGAATTTGGGGGTTTCATTAGTTGTCGGTCAAATCAACATTAAAATAAATAAGCATTTGAAATATATCAGTGTGTAATGAATGAACAAATAACATACAAGTTTCACTTTTTGAATGGAATTACTGAAACAAATCAACTTTTTCATGATGTTCTAATTTTATGAGCAGCACCCATGTATATATTCTGGTGTAAAATATAACAAAATACACTGCTCTCCCCAAATACAAGCATGCACCCCTGCTTTCTCCTGTCTTGGGATAGATACATGGATATCTAAATTTAGCACCACTAACCTTTTAGTGTCCTGACGGCAGCCTGGGTGGGACATGTGAGTGTATGAAAGTGTGCTTGTTAGATTATGTTGATTTGAATCAACCATAAAGACTGACATGATGCATCACATTACATTCAGAGGATTCAGCTTCAGACTAATCTAATCAATGAATGCACCCTTTTCTTTTGTGCACGTCCCTTATAGGCTAAACTCCACATTCAACCTGTTGACTGGTGCTTGTCTGTGTCTGCTCAACAGGAACTTACGACATTTTAGAAATGTCATATTAACTTAAGCTACTTACCAGTATTTTAATTTTAGGATACCTCTAGATTCAGGATACTACCTGAAGCAGCATTAGCCTAATTCAGAGATCACTAATTTTATGTTAGACAGGAAAGAGCTGAGTTACCTCTATGACCCATTTAATTCAACACAAGTTAGCAACACAAAATACTAATATACCAGCTGTTACATGGTCGTCGTCCTGCTGTTCCTGAGAGGAGCAGGTTACCTGGTGAAGCAGTGCTCACAGTGAGCTCCTCTCTCGTTCACCGTCAGCACGTAGGAGTAGGCAGGACATGCGAACACCAGCTCCCCGACCGCGAAATGCCCCACGGCCAGCAGGCCCCTGCCTTTATCTGGGCTCTCGAACCGCTCCATTCCCTCTATACCTTCGTTCTTCATGATTTGTTCCTTTCCAAGCAGACACGACGCCTGCTGAGTGCGCTAATAATCAGCTTCTGTCGAACTCCTTCCTTCCTCGTCGGTCCGGTTAGTGTGTGCGCAGTGTCTGATGCCGCCCCCTGCCGGAGACAAGCGGGTACTACACCAAAAACTGCTGCAGCTGCACAGGAACACAAATACTGTACATTACATGGACAGTACAGTACTGTATATTTATGCCACTTACTAGACTTTAATTTAATTGAAATTTGTTTTTTTTAAATACCCCCCCCCCCAAAGAATAAAAAATAAAAAAAAAACCTCAAGGCAAATTTGATCTCCAAACTCCAAAAAGGCTCACAAATGTTTTTGAAAATTACCTGAAATGCTGTCAGAAACATTAACCCCAAGCTGAATGCTTTTTAAGTGATGCAACAACACAGACAATATAAATGTATATATATTACATTTTTTAATGTGCATAAAATTAACTCAACTTTAAAAACCATTTTGTTTGAATATTTTATTTAATGTGCAAATGTATGTTAAAACTGTATTCAGCATTAATATAATATTGTTGTTTTTATTGTTATTTAAATGGCAGGACTAAAAGCAAAAAAGTTAAACCTTTGTGGCAGGATGGTGAGAAACTAAAAACAAAATGAGACCTTTTTATGTCAAAAGAACACTTTGGGAAGCCTTGTTAGTTTTTGTTCACTATATTAGTTAACATGTGTCCACATTTTAAAAGTTCACCAAGTCTAAACCAATTTAAAAAAAAACTTGAATTGAATAAAATTAATACCCTCCAACAAACTTTTTTCTAAAGCACTCAAAACACTAGTCAAGTTACAAGGTATTTGGTGGACTAATATTCAGGTTAACACAGGACATGATAGAACCAGAGATGTCTTTTAAACAAATGCTGCAGGATGATCATATGTCCTCAGCTGAACCATGACACCCAGTTTAAATGCTTCATTTTAATGACCTAGAGGCCAAAATAGTGGTTTTGCAAAATCTTGAAGTGACCTAGAAATCAAACACTATAATCCAGTAATTACACATCTGAATGTGCAAAAAAAAAAAAAAAACTATTGCAGTAAAATTAGGCAATGAATTGTTTTAAGGGCCACAGTATGTAATAATAATTAAATGGAAAAAAAAGTCAGAAAATTTAAAATCCTACCAAGGATGAGGACGTCAGGGAGCTGAAGGATGTCTGCAAGTTTGCACATTTTAAGATCTAAATTTGATTGATGGCTGGGCAATGTTCTCTCTTAAATTAATCATAACATCTGCAAAATTCATGCATCTCCTATACTGTACTTTTAAATTGAACGACTTTAATTAATTCAAACCAGTAACGAGTCATTTTGTATATATAAGGGCACCCACTGTGTTAAACCAAAACACATCACACCATTTTACTTTTATATAAAGGCTTTTTATTTAAGTTAATCATTTCTCCTCATTCAAAGATGAATGTCTGCAGAATCTATAAAACAGGGAACAGTTAGAAGCGCTGTACAGTCCAACAACAAAACTAGGAACCGCAGTTGAGTACACTGTGTATTTATGTACATACTGTACACACACACTGATGTAGGTATATACAAAAATATACACTTTTACATGTGACCCTTGGAGTCATGTCACCCATTACAACACTTCAAAATATATTTGCCGCAGACTACGTCAGTTCACGTCCCATCTAATTTATGGAATACGATTTAAATAGAAAATTAACCTTTTCATGTGCACGTTGTCACCATTTGTGTTGGTTCAACACAAAAGCTGAAGCTGGATGTCTTCGCAGGGGTGTGCACGTATCACAGAAGAGCTTCTAAAAGGAATACTGAAAAAAACAACTTCATTTTTTGTTGAACTTCATTTAAAACCAAAAAATAAAATAAATAAAAAGGTGATCATTTCCCCTACAAAAACATGGACAAGTAAAAATCTACTGACTTAATGCAAAAGAAGCTTTAACTTCTGGTAAAACTGCCTGAATGTGAGATTTTGAACACTCTTCCTGTGTTTGAATGATGGTTTTCTAAGCAGTTCCAGTCTCCTGAAATGAAGCAAAAATAATTTTATCCTCTACCACAAATGTAACATTCAAAAAGAAAAATAGTTTTTAATCTACAGGTACTTCCTATTAATCTGCTAACAGTAGATCTGCAGCTAAGAACGGTTTCCTACACGCACACACACAACCTGAAGCTAAAAAAATCAAGATGCACGACATTCTGCAACAAATCATCAAACTCTGGGCTGATTCTCCACAGGCCTTTACCTCTTCTCAGTACTCCTCACACAGGAAACAGGAAGGAACTTTGGCACATCGTGCTAAAGATGTAAACATTTTATCATTTGATCAAAACGAGGAGCTGGACTTCACAATTATTCCATCGTCGTAGAACACGATAATAAAAATAAAATGGCAAACATTTCATCCTAATAAGAATAAGATGGTCTTAAAAGAGAAGCTTGAAGATGAGCACCGATGATGACCAGGTGTTTGAGCAGTTTGGTTTCCATTCTGTTGACTCGTTAATGTTAATAAAAATGTGAATAGGAAAGAAGTTTAACGCTTTAAAACAAGTTTTTGTCTTTTTCATAGTCAGCAACAATTTACATTTGAATGTTGCTAAGTCCAGGGAAAATAAATCTTTTTTTTTTTTAAGAGTTCCTGGACATGACAAACGGACCATGCAGCATCTGAACATCAGGGTTAAGACACATTAGCTCTTGAAAGGGTTGAAGCATTCTTCTAGATTTGGAGCCAGGTATAAATAAAATAAAACAGAAAACCGCAGTATTTTATACAGATAACCAATAAAATGCAATACTTCAAATCTGCTTTATAAATCTTGTGCAAGTTTATGGTCCGGATTAAAAACATTCGGTTTAAAAACAAAATTACCGGTACTGTGGCTTCAAGAAAGATTCTTGGTTCTGCATGTGGGTGTATTTCGACTGGCAGAGTAGAAAAAAAATTAATCAGGAGGCGTGGAGCAACGTTTCTGACCTCAAACTAAATTTATATTCTGACATTAATATTCCAGAGATTTTGATTTCAAACTCTTAAAGTTGAAACGCGCTTCTAAAGGAAATCAAACAATTGCAACAATAATAATTAGGGATGCACGATATTGGATTTTTGTTCAATATCCGATATGTTCAGACTTATTTGGCCGAATAGTTTTTTCCCCCTTAGACCTACTTACAGAGACTACATAGTTTTCTCTGCTGTGGGATTAAAATAGTACATTATTCTGCATGGTCTTTGTCAATTTGGCTGCTACCAACTGCAGATGCCAAACAGGGGGCTGAAAATGACGTAACGCTTCAACTTGGATTGTTTAATGTCAAATGTATTCATATTTACTTTCTCTAACACAATGACAACACTTGAACATTGCACATTTGTAAATTTTCACAAATCTAAAGTCACCGGTAAGTAGTAGTGCATTAATAGATATACTGTAGTTGACAGTTTCTTGAATTAAAAATTAACTTAAAACAAAAGCCTTTCATAACAATGAGGTTTTTTATGGAATGGCCAATATCTGATATTTAACTTAATCGCTAATATTGGCCGATACCGATACCACATCGATAATATCGTGCATCCCTAATAATACTAATAAAATAGGTTTTTGAATTTTTCAAACAGAATGGCCAACTAGTCCAGTATTAAAAACAATATTAATAAAATGAATAATAATTTAACCGAGTCACAGATTTGTGTCTTGAGATTTGGTCTGAAAGGCAACAAATCGTTCCTCACATGGTCTGGATGTTGGTCCAGTTTCTCTCTGGTGCCTCTTTTTTAAAGTAAACCCTCTGTTTTACAGAAGAACAGAAAAGACTAGGCAAAAGTTCAGCACAAAAAAGAAAAGGAATAGCAGAAAACAATAGTATAACTATCAGACAACACAGTAAACGCGATCGGCTGTCGTCCGTTGGCCACTCAGCTGTAAACAAAAAGGTAAGATGAGGAAGAAACAGGCCGAGACGTTAAAGGTTTAAAGTTGCAGCTACTCTCTCATTTCTTCCAACTTAGAACTGGAGGCTGTAATGACGGATTGCTCTTTAATGTGCAGTAAACACATTTTGGAGACATTCTGTCTTTAATGTAGTCGCACTGACATAAGTCAGCAAAGACTAAGTGTGTGGAAAGTCGCAGGAAAAACAAAAATTCATAGAAACTACAAGGCATCAGGTTACCTGTCAGATACGTAGATGCACTGCAACACTATCTGTGCCGTTTCGTGACGCCACAATATTGTCGCTCTCAGCAACTTCTTTTCGCCAGAATAAAACAATCTTCAATTCTTATTTCAGCGTTGCATGGGCAAAAAATAAATAAAAAACCTGAGCGGTTCTGCTTGTGACATGAAAACAAATCTGCTCACCTGCAGCAGAAACAGGGAGGACGATCGTTGGAAACCTCTTTACTGCAGTTTCAAACTTCTGAACAGACGGCAGAAAACCGAAACACGGCTGAGCGTTACAGCTGCTGGTGAACGCAGTCAGGAGGAGATTAACCAAGTGATCTGAAAATACACACCCCTGATGCTCTGGGAAGTAAATAAAAAAACAAATTCAACACAGGGCAGCAATAATAGTGCTGAGTTTCCATATTTAACCTTCCTGTTTTGTTTGAACTGAAAGAAGTGCTTGTATGAGCTGAAAAAAAAGAGCCACTTTCATTTGTAGCTGAACTTGTGAGAGAAGGACGCAGCATTAATCCAGTTTAAATGTGATTGTTTGACAGCAACACAAAATGGCAACAGACACACAGAGGAAAGAAACTGTCTGCACGGATTCAAGAAAATAGCTGGATAAACTAGAAGAGAGCAGCGACAGAATGTAAAGAAAAGACATTTTAATTTCTCATCCGGTCTTCCTTAAACTTAAAACATGTTTTGTTTATTTGGTTTCAGTCTTTAACAAAAGTAAACTAAACGAAAACTGATGAGTTTTATTTTCCTATGTAGCTCGTCATAAACATCAAAGTGTTTATGAAGGGATGCTGCAGCAGTCCGTGTCCATCTGTACGAACTCCACTTCCCAGAGTCCCCCATGAAAAGTAAAAAGGTCCTCCTAAAGACATGGTCTGCATTAAAAGAGCTGAACAGAAAACAAAGTAGAACATCAAAAAATCCTTCTCTTCATACCCCTCCCGCCCCCCCACCCCCCATTGTCTTTGTAATTCTGTAAACGAAAGAGCGCAAGAGGAAAACGGCCCTCGTCACCCATACGCCTCACCCTGCTCAAAAAGGAAACAAACCACCCTCCTGCACCTCTCAGAGGAGTTTGAATGGCACGCAATTAAAAATACTAATGAAGGAATTAAAAATAATACGCCAAAAAAAAGTTCTGTTTCACCAACGATAAAGAACAGGGAAAAAAAATATTCATCCGCTGGGACCATCGATGATGAAACACAGAGTGAGGCATGAAGTTTCAAACTAAAGCCTCTTCATTACTTTCATCCTCATCATGAGCACTGCTGGTCATGCTCCGTTCTGGTCTTTAGGCCCCGCCCCCAAGCGGGCGCGGCTCACCATTTTAGGGTGGGAGTAAAAAGTGGAGGACAGGTGTGTGCACATGACTGGATGCACCCTCTACGGAAGATGAGGACCAGAAAGTTTTGATTCTCCTGGAGTCTTTCAATCTTTTCATCCATGCCCCAGAGTTGTTTTGTTTAGAAGTCTCCTGGGGGGGGGGGGGGGGGGGGCCCCCCCGGCCCCCCCATGATTGTAAATTGAGGGTGAACTTCCACTGTTGGCTGAGATTGGGGCTGCAGAGCTCCACGGTGAGTCCGCCCATCCTGGCGCTGTGGCTGTCCAGGCAGAGGTTGCTGTTCACGTGACGGAGCTTGGAGTTGGACTCGATCTGCTCCCATTTCTGTATTGAACCAAAACAGGAAACACATGTAAGATAGAAAACACTCCACCACGTGTTCCACACAAGCATTTACTGCCTGCTGGTACCTGTCTGCTGTCGTTCTCTCGACAGCCCTGTAGTTTGATGAGCGATCCAGGAGCTCTGTCCACCACAGTCAGACACAGGTCCATGTGTTTAACAGACTTATCCTTGGTTAGAGCCCACTCCTGCACAAAACAGGATACATATGTCAAATGGCTACTTATACCAGGGTTTCAGATGTTGGGAATAAATTTTGAGCTTCTAGAAAAAGCAACATATTTTTTGCCATACAAGTCGCATCTTTTTACATGAATTTGCAAGTTCTGCAACTTATACACTAAAGTGACTAATGTAAGTTTTTATTCCCATATTTATAACCCAATTTTGGCTGAGATCTGACTATTTCATTCATTCTGACATGAAAAATATTAAACATTACCAACTGCAGCCGCTACAGGGCCCTCGAGCATTATGGCAAGCCAAGTGTCTCATTAATAGGTAAAAGTGGCTATTAATGAGACACTTGACTTGCCATATCAAGCCGCCTTCATCTCGCTCCAGAACTCCTGGAGCAAACGTCACATCAGCTGCTTTTCACTGCCCAGACAAAATGCAGCTGATCTGACCGTCAAAGTGCATTTATTAAGGAAAACTTCAACTGAGACACACCTTTACTATAATGTCGAGCAAACAATTGTTTTAAAGTGTTAATTAAAAAAAAAAAATCTTGTTAAAGTCCTCCCGTGCATGCTCCCGCAGCCGTCATTTGGCAGCCAATCGATTTTTAGCACAACACTAGTCACTGTTTCCGGGTCGTCAGCGGTGATGCATAATAGATGTGATTTATACAGTGAAGCAACTTATTTATGTTTTTTTTTAACTTTATTAGACATATTTGGACTGATGAGATCAATATGGTGGAAAACACAGTAGATGTATATTTTTATATCGTTTATCAACAGATACATTTTTCATGGTCTAATATCTTTGCAGGATAAAATTATAATAATCTGATTTAAGTTAGATTAGTTTGCTTCTATTTCCCAGACAGATCCCGTGGAGTCATTTTTGTTTCTAAAGCTAATCAGCCCTCGAGAAGCAACAACTGCGCAGTGACAGTGGAAAATGAGAAGTGCAGCCGATGGTCAACTTTTTAACTCCACATGACGACAGCTTTTCTGAAAAGGCTGTTTGTACAGACAGCTTTTTTTTTGGGCGGGGGGGTCAATGTGAGAGAAGAAGCGATGTGAGCGCTGCCTTTATCTTTTTAGCTAGATTGCATGTATTGCATGCCGCTAGCTTAGCGCTATGTCAGTGACCGGGGGGCGTTTGTTCGGTTTGTTAGGCAGGGTGCTCAGTTCTGTTGGCGGGGTGGGGCACCCCGCTTGTATAATGGTAGGGGAAACACTGCAATCCCTAATTGCTCCACAGGCGCTTACATAGTTGCCCACTGCTCCATCTGGGTGTATCCCAGGTGCGATTGGTTAAATGCAGAGAGCCAATTTCACCATTGTATGGGAACATACAACGATGACAACACTATTTATGTTGTTCTAAATGAACATTTTATATATTTAAATTATTTTTGTAGATGTGTTGAGATTGAAGCTAAGCTAAAATTATAAGAAGAGCTGAGACCACAATAATCCCTACGCAACAACGTAAACATAATTCTGTTTACTTAAAAAATCTAATTTTCACTGCAAACCCTAAGTCTAAAGAAGAAAGAAAAAAAAGTTTTTCTAATTTTCACAGCAATAAAAGACTGGCAGCTGTGGCTGAGTAGTTTGAGCAGTCGTCCTCCAACGCAAGAGTTGGGGGTTTGACTCCACCAACAGTCACATGCCGAAGTGTCCCTGGGCAAGACTGAACCCCTCATTGCCTCCGATGTGTGTCCCATTGATGTATGAATGTGATAAAGCACTGATTAGTCTCTTTAAATTGATTTGTTCAATTAGGTTTGTATAGATCTAGTAGATGCTGTATGAATGGGTAAATGAGGACAGATTGTAGTGTAAAGCACTTTGAGTGTCTTGGTCAGATAGAAAGGTGCTTTATAAGTACAGTCCATTTACCATTTACTTGTGTTGAACACAGCAATTTGATACATCATTTAAAAAACAAGTATACTAGTTATACTAGTTTTTCTGACAAACAAAATTGAGACGGACATGCAAAGAATTTACAAGTTACTGAATGATATGAAAAACACTAACATTTAGTAATCCCCAAACTTCAGAATGTCCCCTTAAAAAAAATATATATATATATACAGTACTGTATATACATGTATATATACTGTATATATATATACACACATATACAGGTAGTCCTCGACCTACGAACGGGTTCCAGACCTAAGGACCGTTCGTAGCTCGATTCTGCCATAGGTCGGAACCGAACGCACATGGCGCCGTAAGTCCGCGAATACGGCCGCAAATCGAAACCGAAACTAAAACGGCGATCGGTAACGTCTTTTTAAACACATTTTTTCAATGTAAAACAACTTCGAACGGCCGTATTAATGTTTTTAAATGTGTTTCCAAGCAATTAGTTAAAAAAATACCCTAAAAAACAAAAACAAAAAAATAATAAAATGCTGCATAAAAAAGACAACGAACGGCGCGATGACGTCACTGGGGGGCGGAGCCGTAAGTACGGAGCGCCGTAGGTCAATGGCGCCGTAGGTCGAGGACAACCTGTATACTGTTTTTTTATACTGCATATTTTTCTATATTTGGGTGTAACTGGGACTTTGAGTACACAGTTTTGTTCCACTTCATGTATCACATGTGATGCGAATGACAATAAGCTTGAACTTGAACTAATTTCATTGTATGGAAACCTACAATGCTGACAACACATAGCACTTCCTTACTTACACTTTTGACCACAGTTTCCACCTTTACCTTCTACTTTCTTTTCAAAACCAACTCCAGTGGAAGAAAGACACAAATACACTGAGTTTTTGGGGGAAGGGGGGTATGTGGTAGGTGTTCTGTTGGGAAAAGCACGGCAACTGGAAATACAACTTTAGGAGACACCTCAACACGTCACTACCTGGTGCCAGTGTAAAAATAAAATCAACCCTTTGAATTCAACCATTTTCATTTGACTTTGAGTATTAAATCACTGCCCTTACCTAGTATCTACAATTGGACTTTGCGAGCGTCATTCCAGGGTGGGTGTAAAAAATGTGGTGAGGGTACTGAAAATGGCAAGAAAAATCTATTTGGTGAGTATTGAGGGTGAAGTAGTGTCATGACTGTTCACATTAAAGGCTCTTTCACAAGACAACAAAGCCGGGGACAGAGACATGGTCTGGCCTCAGTGTCTCCCGAATTGACTGAGGTGGCAAGGGGAGTTGAAGACAGTATACACCACTGGTGTGCCTCTGTGCCACCAATCAAAGTAGTAACAGAGTCAGACCAGCTGATGTGAAAAAAGATGTTCGACACATTTAATGCATCACACTCCACTTCAGCCCAGCTGAGTTCTGCTCTTCACCTCATTTGACTCCGCTCTGCCCGCTTCATTTCTGAATGCTCACATCTGAGCCGGAAGCATCTATCTGTGGTTCATGAGCGGCCATGGGGAGGAGAAAGATGGACTGGTTTGTGTGGCCATTTTGCTGATCTGTTTTATGGAAGAACCTTTAAAGAAAAAAATCAAAAAACATTCAATACAGAAAATAAAACAACAAAGTTCATGCTCAATCATCCAGTTACCAAATCCAACGATTCTCAGTCAGGTCATCTGGACAGTTTATTTCTTATAGAAACGTTTCACCCTCCATCTGGAGGGCATCATCAGTCAGAGGAGTTCCAGTAAACCTTTAAAGAAGATTTCCACATTTGCATCAATCCAGTCACTTCTCAGAAACATCTTTCACAGTCAGCTGGACGATTTTTATTGTAACTTACTTCATTAGCTGATGATGTAGTGCAGTGTTTCTCCTGATATGGGTCATATCTCACAGGTTCATGTTTGGGAATAGTTGATTATGCCAAGTGTAGCATATCTGATGTAGATGCTAAAGATCAGGCAAAATGGTGTTCACTCAACAGTATTAGTAGCAGGCCAGTTATCAGAAGATTCTAGCGTTTGCCTCATGAAGGGTTATGGTTGCATTTGCATTTTAAGAACACAAGGACAAAAAAACAGTGCATAAGGTGCTTTGTATTAATTTTGATAATATTTACAATATGTACAAAATAAACTCTGTCATCAATGTCATCAATCCATTCATTATACCAATAAACAAAATATTTCAATAGATGA
>JARVLU010000599.1:15319343-15331774 GCA_031762415.1 Simpsonichthys santanae | reverse complement strand
GTTTTTATATAAAAGTCCAACCAAGGACTGGGTTTGCAAATTAGCCTGTGGCTAGAAAACCTTTGTACAAGACAACGATTGCTTCGTTTTTATCATGTAACATTGTTTATTGTGCTGTCCTTGATCAAATAAACTTGAATGAATGAACTTCAGTTATATTTAAAGGTCTGTACAAGCTCTATCGGTGAACATGTTGCTACACCGATTGAATGCTTCAAATTCCTGAATCAGACTCCTGACGTCTGAGCTGAAGGTAACGCAGCAATGTTTCTCACTTTACGAGAGGCTTTTAGACAAAATAAAGGAAAAAGTGCAAGTTTACCTGCTTCATAGTGCACAGCATGGATTTACACATGGAGCCAGACCAGCTGCAACAATTAAAGCAGCTAAAAATCACACAGAGGACCAGCTTTTTCCAGTAGAATATCTCCTTATGTTCACAGTAAATGTTAGTTTCTTACTGTATTAAGGCTCAAAATGGTGCTTATTTAGCCTTTAATTAATACATTTTCTTTGTGTCAGGAAAAACTGAACTTTTCCGGAATAAAAGGCACTTAAAAAAACCTAAATAAGAAACCACAGCACACTCAAATAATAATGGTAACAAAGCTTACTCAGTTTCTACTTAATTATTATTATTATTATTATTATTATTATTATTATTTTAGGAATATTCACGCTTTTTGGATTGTTTTAAGCAACACATTTCTGCAGGACACAAGAACCTTCCCTGTATTTTTTAACATTGTTGCTTTAGTTATTTCACTTTATCTTTTATACTTTTGATCCCTTTATGAATAACAATTAGGTTTCCTTGCTTCCTCCATCTCTTTATTCTTTGGGCTTTCTCTCTTCTATTCTTGGCATTTACATGATTCTGTGAAAAGCTGTGATTGTTAAAAGCAAAATCCCACCAAAGTAGAATCCTCCTCATTTTGATTCTCAAATGGGATTCCTTTTCCCGTGGCTGGATCGAATAAAAGCAGCAACAGTTCAGCAGTTGCAGGTCACTGGCTTGAAAGGAGAGCGCACCGACTGCTGCTGCCTGGAGTCGAGACGAGAAGGAGAGCTGAACGAGAAATCGTGAATCAGCTCCGATTCTCCTCCAGCCCCTTGACTCTCCTTCTTTATGCCATTAGATCGACACAGTGTTTGCTAAAGTGGGAGGGGGGACGTTGGCTCTGAGAATTTGTGAATGATGCTGGAGACCTTCTTGGCTCTAATGTTGTTATCAGACAGCTGTTTGTAATGATTTGTCTTTACTCTCTGTTGCAGTTTAAACATGTCAAGAAGATAAGATTTTTACTCCAATCAGAGAATTATGCAACTGTTTGACATCGTTTAGAAAGAGAAATCCCTTTAGATGTCAGAAGAAACGCTTTGACGTGCTGCGCCATATATAGTCTACACTGCCTTTTATGAGCCTTTCCTTTGTTTAAAGTTACAACTTCAAAGTTATGAAGGGATCCTGGTCAAATATAAGAAATCATATTTGATCAGCATGGCCTTAAATCTCACAAACAGAGTGACAATTATGGATTTTTCTTAACAAAAACTGAAACAGCTGTGTGAAAATATTTAAAGCGCACATTGAGCAATGTAAAAAAAGATCAGTTTTTAGGAATGGCTCCTGGTAGCAACGGCTGCGTTCAGTCTGGACCACGCTTTTTATGACTGAATCAATAGAAATTTTTAGTCGCGACAGCAAGGTCTCTAATTAACAAATACATAATTAAAAAAAAGGCTCTCAGTGTTGGACTCAGCCACCAAATAATTACAAAACATCAGGCTAACAGCCAGGAAATCTATCAGATACTAATAAACACTGAAAATGATCAGTAAATACATAAGAAAAATGAACCAAGTGTTGCTCTGTTTGACATTATTTAAGTGCAAAAATATATTAAAATATCTTTGACTAAAATTATTATAGAATTGTGTTGTATAGTTTTAGAAGTGGCAAGCACGGTGACTGATTTAAACATAAATAAAACCAAATGAGGAAACCCGTGATGGCAAAGAATGTTAAAATGATTGTTGGCAACAAACCAACCTCTCTTTGAGCTTGTGGTTGAGGTTTTTGTAATTCAAACAAATCTGTGTGTGTGGTGGTGGTGGTGGTGGTGATGGTGGTGGGGGTATAATGTATGAATTTAATTAAAAATAAAGTAATTGAGAAGTAGTGCCAGTATTAGCACTTTAGACATACGTCTTTTTGACAAATCAACTCATAGAAGACTTTAAGCTCCCCGACACCAAACATGCATCAATGCAGAGACTTCCAAAGTGCAACTAAACCCTCAATGTTTAATTTAAAAAGATGCTTGAAGTGAAAACTTTACACAATTAGAATCAAAGCATGTTGAGACAAATGCATGATCTCAGGAAATCAAAGCAGATTAATAAATCCCCGTACAAAGGAAAAACATTTTCAACGACAAAAGAAGATTCTAGCAGTGTCAGCTGACATGAGGAGCGGTTTCCCACCTGGCGGCAGGGTCTCCGAGCCGTGGGCCTTCTCGTCAGAACCGTGAGCTCTGCCCCTGCTGAACGAGTCACCAGAGATCCACTCATCCTGAAAGCAAACAGAAGACACGCAGATGTTTTTCAGTCACGTTAACTTCGCCACACACAGGAGATCATAAATTCAGCTTAACTGTATCAGAAGATAAAAACTGCAGCAGACAACTACGGTAATTACTTATTAAAAATACCAAAATAGTGGATTTAAGAAACTCTTCTTTGATTTTTACAACATTAAAACAGCCAGGAGGAAAAGATACGACTTGACAAATCTTTATGTATTTTATAAAAACACAAAAAACACCGAACGACATGAACAATTTACTCCAAATCCAAAACAAGCAAAACAAAACATTTTAACTTTTCATTAACTAGAAGAGTTTTTATAAACTGTTTTAACTGCATGATTGCAGCTCCATCATTCAAGCTGGTCAGAAATAATTTAAATACAGTATTCAACATGTTAAGTATCAGAATCTATCCATGACACTGTGCAAATGTCTTGATCCACCCCTCGTTTCTTTAAATATGCAACACCAAAGAAACACGGTTGAACTGTTACAACACAGGGTTGTATTTTATTCATTCACTTGGTTTTGTTGCGGAGAAACAATTGTACTCACACCTTTACAACTTACACAAAAGAACCCTTATTCAAGCTATCCATCTTTCTGTCCGTATTAAAACCCACTGGATCGATACTTAGTGAGGCAAAGCAATTAGCAGCATTTATTCCTTGTCCAGCTTGCTGCTCTTAGCTAAATAAAACTAATGCTAAACTTTCTTTTTGCCACGTAATACCGTTTCACCTTCACCCACTTCGACATGACTTATTGATCTGTTTTCTTTCCGTCTTTAAGACTAATAATTGTCCCTGGGTTCAGCACTTTACTTGCAATTGATAGAAGGGTTTTGAAATCTTACATCCCTTTTTGAATAAATGGTAAAAGGTATATAGAGGGAAAAAGTGCCTAATTTTGTTTTATGTGTTTTTTTTTACCTAAACTAACCCAAAAACTAAAATATCACACAAAAACTAACTTTCAGGGCAGATGAGTGTCTGCAGTCATTCAGGTCATTCTACCTGCTTACGCAGGATTTGTTTGCTTAGATTTGGAATCATCTAGGGTGTGGCAAAGCTCACATGTTTAAAACCATGATAAGATATTTTGCTTCTCAGAAGTTTTTTCAATTTAAATGAAAAGTTCTGAGTTCCATCCATCCATCCACTAACTTTACTCGCTTTTTCCTTTTGGGGTAGTGGGGGGTCACTGGTGCCCATATTCAGCAGTAAATGTGCGAGGGGAAGGAGACAACCAGGACAGGTCACAAGTCCATCACAGGGACACAGAGACAAATGAGACAAACAACCATTCACTCTCTCCTTCACACCTTGGAACAATTTACAGTATTTTTTGGTCTACAGTTTTATGCATAATTTACATGCCCTGCGACTTATAGGCAGAAGCGTCATATTTATGGATTTTTCCCCCCATATTTATAAACCGAATTTTGGCTGAGATATGACCAGTTTCATTAATTCTAACGGGAAATTAAAAAAAAAAAAAGGGCAGTACCATATTCAGCCACTAGATGGTAGCAGAGTAGTAAGGGATGTAGTTGTATCATTTAATAGGTAAATGTGGCTTTAATGACAAAAAAGGTTTAAGACAAAAACAACTGGACTTTATTTATTATACTTTATTGTTTTTTTCCTTGGAACTTTTTTGAATTTACCATGTCCTGGATTACTGAGAATCTTCACCAGCTATTACTGTAATGACACAGTCGGCTTGCCACAGTCCCCCCACCTTCGTTCTGCTCGCTGCTTGGAGCAAGTAAAACCAGCTGCATTGCCGCAGCAAAATGCAGCTAATTTGACCGTTAAAGTTCATTTATTAAGCAAACGTTTGAAGCATACCTTTGCTATAATTTATAGCAAACAAATAATTGTTTACGTGCTTTTCTTGTTAAATTTCAAAGAAACGAACAGCGTTCCTCCTTCCTGATTTCCTCCGTCTGCGTCACTGAGGCAGCAAAACTATTTTTGAAATTCAGTTGATTTGACCATTAAAGTGAATTTTTTTAAAGGAATAGTTCAACTGAGACACACCTTTGCTATAATTTTGAGCAAACAAAAATAGTTTTTAGGCGGTTATCGTGTTGAATTTGCACTGCAATTCGTCGCGTGCATGCGTTTACTTCCACGTATCGGTTTTTGAAATACATCTGATTTGATCGTCAAAGTGCATTTATTAAGCAAACGTTAGACTGAGATACACATTTACTCTTATTTTGAGCAAACAAATAATTGCTTCTAAGTGTTAATCTTGTTAAAGTCCTTCCATGCACACTCCTGTCATTTGGCAGCCCATCGATCTTTGGCACAACACGGGCCCACATTTCTGGGTTGGCAGCGGTGATGCGTAACAAATGCAACATCAGTGGTGACGCATAATAGATGCGACGTTTATGGCAAAGCGACATATTTATGGATTTTTCAACTTTATTAGACAAATATGGACTGATGCGACTTATAGGGCGGTGTGACGTGTACGACGGAAAATACGGTAGTTACCAATCAGCCTAACATGCATGTTTTTGGTCTGTGGGAAGAAACCAAAGTATCTAGAGAAAACCCATGCATGCCATGCATAGAGAGAACATGCAAACTCCACCCAGAAAGGTCCCAGGCCGGGATTTGAAATGGTGACCTTCTCGCTGAGAGGCTCTACCAACTGAGCCACCGTGCTGCCAGTTCAGAGTTCCAAGCTTTTCAATTGAAGTGAGCCGATCATTGAGGAAATTTCAGATTGACATGAATAAAACATGAGCGTTTTTCATTCAATCTTTATTTTGGCAGGTTAATCCCATTGAGCCTCGAGGACTCATTTACGAGACCTGATTTCAACAAAGAATCTCCTTATTTATTGATTTCAAGTACAGTGCTCACAAATACATAATTTTGTAATTCTTTTAGCTCTACAAGCCGTTTATATTTGAAGTTTTGACATACAATTGCATCATGTGACCCGTTCTTTTCCAAATAAATTGTTTTCATGCCTGTCTTGTATAAGTTTCTTCCAGCTTCCCATCAAAACAAATGTATTTTTACAAGCCTGAATATGAGATACAGTATATGATATAATAATGCAACTCAGTCCAACTCTATAAAAAGTTGCATGTAGAGAAATACCCCTCCCTCTCAGGAGAGAAAATTCTCCCCATAGCATCTGTGGTTGTTTGAAGCTTCAAATGAGAAAGCTGATACAGAGAAGCTGCATCTTCCTGTAGCACCTCACAGAGGAGGCAAACTGCTTCGGCTGGCAGCTTTTCCCGACGGTTGTGATGAGAAAAATCCTATTTCATCGACCTACTTTAATCTCAGCCTAAAGTTGTGTTAAATAACCCCACTCAGCTTAGAGTTTAAAGGAGTCATAAGAGTAAAGCAGTGAGCTTTGTATAGCAGGCTTTTTGTTGAGTCATCTGTGTGAACGTGCGCTAAAACGCTTTCCATTGTGACTTGTTGAAGAAATAAAAAGCCCAGCTGTGACTAACAACATTAACTCTGCTCTATTTGAGTGGTGGTAAGAGATGATAGCATGGAAATCGGCCTGCGGCGTTAACACTATAACCCTGAAACTGAAGCAGCTAAATGAAATTTGGCTATTGCCATTAAATACTTACTTGCACTGCTGTGACCTAAAGCTTGCATTTTGTTGCTGTTATTAGTTAAACCCGTAATTTAGAAGTCAGATTACCAAACAACCTTGTAAAGCAGCAGACAGGGTGGAGTGGGTGGAGACGAGTGTCAGAATTGGGCTGTGAAAGAAGGAGAGCTTCAGAGAAGGTTTACAGGAGGTACGGTTTGGAGACAAAAACATGTTGGGATTTTTACCAGGAGTGACCAAAATGGACAGAATTAGTAAAGACCATCAGAGGGACAGCTCAGGTTGAGCAGTTTGCAAAGTTAAAAGCTGAGATGGTTTGGACATGTGCAGAGGATGGATAAATGATTAGACAATGCATGTTGAATATGGAGCTGCAGGGAAGGATGAAAAGAGGAAGACCACAGAGAAGGTTCATGGTTGTAGTGAAGAAGGATCTGCAGAGGGTTGCTGTGACTTTTTGAATGCAGGACTGACGTTTAATGAAATCTCAGGAACATATACAAAATTATAGGGGCATATACTGCAACTTAATCTAAGAACCTCAGACAGATGAATAACTTATTTTTCCTTGCTTAGTGTTTACTATAAAAATATCTATTAAATGTTCATAGCTAAAGTAGTTTGATCAAGCAATACCATCTGTGCAAATGTTTCTATTCGGTGATGACAACTCAGAGCAAGATTGTCGTATCTGTAAAGATGTTTAAAATGAAGAACAGTAAGAAACTACTAAAGGAAATAAGTGATCATTTTCTACAGAAATCTGCCAGCAGCTTATTTTATTGCTCAGAAACACATGACCCACAGGCACTTTGTGTTTAGAGGTGCACAACATGAACAAAAAGATTTATTACAAAGATTGCATATGGTCTGAGGCTATAAACTGGCTTGAAAATGGGATATGTTGAAATTATTTTTATTCTATCTGGAGGAAATTTGTAGCACAGAGATAAAAAGCTTTGCATCTTATCAAGGCCACGCTCTGTAGGACCACTTCAGCAGCCTTGCCTCATTCGTCATATGATCGTGGCTCACAAAGATGAAAAGGAACGCTTCATACACTTTTAATGTGAGTGAATCACGTAGTTTGAAGACACTGTACTCCAAACTCTTCATGTTGACAATCAACTCTCCATTGAGAGAAGATAAAGTTAAAACTTTAAAATCTGTGGCTCCGTTCTTGCACACCAGAGACCTGCAGCATCAACAAATAATGAAACGTGGTGGGCTTTTGTTGTGCTAAAAACACGTGTTCTCCACCACAGCACTCTAAACTGAGCTGTAAAGGAAGTTTGTGTCATGCTTTGCTGCATAAGCAGAAAAAATAGCTTTACAAAACTTTTTTCATGATCTATAAAACCTTTTATTTTGGTAAAGGTGCATGACAGTGTAGTTTTAATGAGATCTTTTCTGGCCCCACGTGATTGTCTCTCTTTTTTGTGGTTATTTCTATTTGTTGCTGCTTCATTCTAAGTGGAAATAATAATTTTATTGTGATAATTTATTTTTAAAAGCATCTGTGTGAGTGTAATTTTAGGAGTCATGCTTTAAACATGAGAAAAGATGACACATGGAAGGATATGAGTGACATTTTTACTCCTGACCTTGACTGATAATGACACAAACTCAAAATCTTGGGGCTAATTTCTTGTTCATAAATATTTAAAGTTGGTTCATATTTATATAAAACTCGTTTTCTTAACCACGAAAAAATCAGAAGAGTGCAAACTTAACTTTTGACTTCTGTTCTGAGGATGAATTTGAAGCTCCAAACAGATGAGGCCTGTGTGTGTTCAGCTTACATTTGGGATGGTTTGGGAGTTCACATGGCAGCCAAATGTCTCTGAGTGAGTGTGTGTGTGTGTGTGTGTGTGTATTATTTGAGCCTCTAATAGTCAGTATAATCCACACTAATCTGATCACATCCACTGATAGATTACTGCAGATAGGAGCCAAGAGTTCACCAGCAACACACTCCATGGCAGGAACATACATGACTTCTGTGCATTCAACCTCAAACCAAAATAACTTCTGATTTCAGGATAAAAATCCTGATTACATTTTGTGTTGGATGTGACAAACTGTGCCAATGGGACTAGCTTTATGGCTTTAATCCACCATAACATTCAAAGACAGAACGGGAAATTATTTATCAGGAACCACAACAAGAGGAGGTCTCAAAACTCTGATGGAAAATTAAATTTGATAATGGAACAATACAAATACAGTACAGGAAGTGTTGACTATTTACTTTTCCACTTAACTATCTGCTAGTTGTATTTGAAGGCATTACGATTATCAGTAAATTTTCACAATTGTAAATCCCCCCAAAAATATGCATTTATGTCCACAATGTTGCCTAAAAAAAGCATATTTGGTGTCACATTTTCTGTGTCTAATGTGTTAATATCTCCTAAACCCAGAGAGGGAAACGGCTATAAGCCATCTGTTGGAGGCAGGATGTTGTAATGCTGAGTGCTGCTCCTGATTAAGTTATTTTACGGTACAACTGACTAGCCCCTGCAACAACAAGCAACTGTCCTGCTCAAGAGTCCATAACATCAGACCAGCTCCAAGCTCAGCGCTCTGCAGACTGAACCCAACGTCGACCTCCCAAAAAGACGTCAAGCCATCTCAGAAACTTGTGATACAGCCCCGACTATCCTGCTGCGATTTAAACCGGTTTTCCTGAAAGGAGGATTTCTAAAAACAAGATTTGCTTTGTTTTCTCTCACCATACAAAGTGAAAGGAAGCTCTGTTAACAGGGCTGTCAACTCAGATAAACAGACACATCTCAGGAAGGACCCCCCCCCCCCCCCCCACAAAAAAATAAGATCAGTCACCAGCCATCTCCCATCAGAGTGCTTGCAAAAATAATCCTTTTTAACAAGTCTCACATCTTCCTCTGTCAAAACACGTCCTTTCAGCCAATTCAAGATAACAGTACTGAAACTTGCTGCAAAAATTACCGACTTTTACTGGCGTCCATAATATTTTTTTTTTTAATAAACACAATAAGGAGGTTGATGCATGCTAATTGAAGGCAAATGCTCACAATGTTTTCAAATCTTCTTAATGTGAATATTGTTTGAAAAAAAAAAAAAAGTCTGCTGCTATGCAAAACTGTACAAATCCCAAGAGTATACAGGTTAAAAAGATGAGAACTAGAAGAAAGAGAATAATTAGATACTCATTGATGTTTTATGTATCAAGCTGTGTAATGTGCATGAATACAGATCAATATAATAATTATTAAAGAAAATGATTGTTTGCTGGAAGACAAATAAAATTGGAAAACTAAAACTTTGATCATAACCTTCAATTAGTCTCCACAGCAAATCCTTCTACGCCCTCAAATACATGAGCAGAGAAACAAAATTGGGACTCCGACATAAATTTTGTACAAAAACATGCCACCATCATCTCCACGAGAGCTGCCGGCGTTCTCGATGTGACCGTGTTAATATCCCAAGCTGCGGCTCCCTGCAGCGATGCTGTCCTCTCCCGTCTCGTGCTGAAAGCAGTTTATACAGAAGAAGAAGGAGGAATCTAGAACAAGTTGTATATTTTCCTCCTTTTTAATCACAACTCTGTCCTCAGGCCCACAAACACACGCAGAACACGCCAACGGAGCATCTTCTGGCTGCAGTTCAGCTTGAAAGATGAAAGAAGTGAAAGAAGCTTGTTGCTGAAAACAAGTCTTAAAAAAACTGTTTAACGTGGGATGTCATTACAGCAGAGGAGTGAGGTTATACGAGGGAGAGAGGATGCTCACACTCTGTTCTGTCACGCAGCAAAGCAACAATACAGCTGAGGTTCAACCTGTTGAAACTTTAAAAGGAAAACGTGCTTGAGGGCCTTCGGCAGCAACTTCAATGAGGAACTCTGTCAACTTCCACAGAGCAGAAAATGTTCACCTCTTCTATAGCTGTCTTCCAACTTTGTTTTATGCAATTCATCTCTTAGCCTTTATCTCCTCAGCTCTTCTGACCTCCACACATCATCTCCACTGCCAGTTCATGCTTTTATCCTTCTCTTACTGTAAATCCCATTAACACGGGATTAGTTTTACCTAAGGACCAAGTGTAATAAATAAATAACTCCTCAACGTCTGCTTTTTATGTGGCACATTCGCACGGGGTGACCAACGTCTGAGATTTAGCTGAAATTTACGGACATCTTCCGGATTTAACGTCAACGTGTTGCGTTGTCACGACCGGGATGGTCTCAGGCTTTGATGTGGTTTTACGCATCAGCACAAAGATAATTAAATAAAGCACAGTATAAAATTGTGTTAATCTACTTGTTGAGGAGGAGGCAGGCACGACCGGCTGGTTTAAGAAGTAAAAAAAAAAAAAGGCCACGTTAAGCTCAGATGGACAGCTGTCAACGGCCACGCACGTGACCGGCCGCGCGTCCGCTGTCCCGCTGGTTGAAATGGATTTGCGACATGTCCAGGGTGTCCCTCGTCTCTCTCATAGTGATGGCTGGACATGGGCGCAGCGGCTCCCGCTACCCAAAAAAAGAAGAAGTGGGTAAATATAATGGATGGATGGATGGGTCATGCACGTGCTTCCGCACCTGCTGTCATTTTCAGTAAAGAATCTACCAAAAGCCGAAGCAAATTACGCGTTCATTTAAAATAGCCTTGTTCTATATTTTGCCAAATGATTTTGCTTAAACAAAAACTGACTAATTGCATATCGGATCCCGCCCAATGTCTGTCCAAATCACAGAGATGCCTACTGGCATTGAATCAGTATTATCACAGGAGTTCAGCAAAATATTTAGTCATCTTTCCATTTCCTACTTATGCCACACCTTTGATAATTTAGAAGTTTAGACTAAATTTTATCAAGATTCTGCAGCAGTGTTACTGTAATTGCCAGTCTTTAGAACGCACCTGAATGTAAGCCGTGCATACTAAAGTTAAAACAAAACAGTTTTGTACATAAATAAGAAGTGCCAGTGTATAAGCTGCGTGCGTCCACAATTCAATATCAGACTCTGTACACAGCTCCTGGTAGTATGTGCAGTACATGACTCAACCACCACATTCATTGACTTTGACTTGCTTCCAACACACATACAGATTGTGAGATCGTCACAGGACTTCATGACGCTTTGCTCTCCAACTCTTGTTTACCACCGGTAATCTGTGGTAAATAACCATTCAACCTACAGAATGAACACAAAAACTAGTCTAAGCAGAACACACAACCGGTAATCACTGAGAACAGTGCTAAACACACACATAACAGAAATTATAAAAAAAAAAAAAATTAACACAACGGTAAATTTTACCCACAATCCCTATCCAGGTCATGTGACCGGGAGTCACATAGTACTGGTAACAGTACCGGTAAAATAACGGTAAATATTCATTAACTTACTATGTTGACTTTTATTGTTAAACACATCTGGTAACAGCTGTTGTTTTAAAATGAACTGTCTAAATAAATTTGACGTGGCTCCTGCTCCATGGAGCTCATGGGACTCATGAGTCACATGACTCACGGGGACCAAGAGGGGGAACTTCCCCTCCGCTCTCTCACTGTGAGCTTGTGACATTACTGTATTAAAACAAGGGTTTTTAAGCTCAATCATCCATGACACCTACGTACGTACACAGAAAGATAAAAAAAATATTTTAAAAAACTTATTTAAATATGTACCAGTCTTGACTGACTGCTTTAAAAATAAATTTGACACGACTTCTGTTCCATGGAGCCCACATGATCCAGGGGGAGGGGAAATACCCCCTCCCGTTGTCTCCTCTGCTCCATTTCATGTGTTCAGATGTGAGATTAAAATAAGATATTGGTATTTAAACACATATTTAGTTTACCGTACACAGAAAAATGTCACACTGAAATAGTTTTAAAACTTTTATTTAAATATTTACCAGTAACATAAGAGAAATACCGTATACTTCGTACAGTATGCAGGTAAAGGATTTTAACAGGGCTGGTTTAAAAAAAACAAACGAAAAGTACTGGTAGCCAACCAAAAGTTACTCATCGCTATGGTCATCTTCCTCCTGTGCCCTAAAACCATTAAAGACCTCTTTTTCATTTAGTGATCTAACCTCCTCCGTCCATCTTGTCCCTGGAAGGACAGAAACCATTATCCCATTAATTTGAATCCAGGACACAAATGATCTCACAAGAGACACTTTATTTTTGTCCTACTTTAAATTAATCTAAAAAGACAATCTTCTTTTAGCTTATTATCAT
>JARVLU010000599.1:15277712-15292841 GCA_031762415.1 Simpsonichthys santanae | reverse complement strand
GGGGGGGGGTGCAAATCTACTTTGTATAACAAAAAATAAATGTTTTAATGAAGGCCATTTACTTATAGTACAAAGGCATGATAACTGAAGGGTTTAAAATGAGCACATGGAAGAGAACATGGAAGAGACTTAAGGCCCAAAAACTGAGACAACAAACTAGCACTTAACTTGTTATTCCCCAAGGCAGCAGACAAACAGCAGAGCTTCCATTCTTCTAAGCCATTTCAGGAGGTATTAGTACAGGTAGATGTTGACCAAACTATGAATATATATATATAAAAAAACATTACTTGACTTTATGAGTATGCATGTGTCAACTTTAGCAAATCATCTGATCAAAAACAACAACGATAACAAGAAAATCCTCAGTGTTTCTTCTTTTTTTAAATCCCAAATGGCACCTACTGTATTTGGGGGTGGTGGAAGTTCAAACAAAAACGCCATGTTACATATTTACCTCAGCGATGAGGTCACAGTTTGGTTTCTTTTCAGTACAGTGAGGAAAAGTGGCGGTGCCTGCTTGGATGTGCTCATTCCTGAGAAAACCTTATTGATTTTACAAACGTTCAACGCAGTTGATAGTTAACTCTAGGAGTGTCGTGAGAACAGTCAGATAAAGTTGGGAACCAGTAGCTGTGATAAAGCTTATTGCCTTGAAAATGGAGATGTATAGCTTACATAAGGAAGACAATGTTTGTATTCCAATGAAAAACAAACAAAAACTAATAAATAATACAGTTTCCTATGAACAGATGTTTTCTAACGGAGCATGAAAAAATAAATACAAATGCACACACACTCGAAACTATGAACTAGTCTTGCAAACAAGCCTACCAAATCATGAGAAATAACAGTATTGTTTTGATAAGGTAGCAATGGATGGGCAGTGTTTAACCATAATGTATAGCACTCTAGGCCTGGGCCAGTGTGAGATTCTTACAGTTTGATAACCTGTAGAATTACCACGGTTTCACAGTATTAGGGACAGGCAGTGATTCTGAAGTAAAAATGGGTACATTAGAAAAATGTACGTGGCCGCCACAGCTGCCTTTTAAGTTTTGTTTTTCACCAGCAACTGGTAATAACATGTCAAGTTGCAAATGCAAATACTATTACTACTGCTGCTTAAGTATCAACAGGACTCTCTTGTAAATGAGTCTTCGAGGCTCAATGGGAACTAACCTGTATAAATAAAGGTCTAATAATTAATCATTGCTTAAAGTTATTATATTTGGGGTATATTAAAAAGCATTACTAAATTTATATAGGCCTGTCGCAATAAACAATAAATCAATTAACTGCATGATAAATTAAAATGATTGACTTTATTTTCATTTATCGGCTTTATCGTTTCTTTGTGTCTCGCTCTTTCTACTGAAGACACTGGATGACAAAAGGCTCAACTCCAGTGTTCTTCACTGACTCCTCCCTTTCTCTTTAAAATCTGTTTTAACCATTCAAAATAGTTTTTCAATCTATAAAAGCAGCTAAGCTGAGAAGTTAAGCTACAAGCTAAGCTAACGGGCCGACCTCAGGGGAAAAACCTCTGTCTTGTCAAAGCTCCAAAATTCACGGTTGAAACCTGTGCCTTCGTGTAAAAAGTTGTTTTTCTCTGCAAAAAGAAGCTGAGAACTTGTTTACTGATGTTTTATTATTAAAAACTTTGTGTGAAAAATGCTATGCTAAAGAGCTCAAACCACACCGAGCATCCGCCATTTTGAGAACCAAAAAACAGGAATGAGAAACAGCCTATGTCAGCCTAGGGCCTCCTTCCCATTTTTCTTAAAGAGACACGCCGCTCGCTCCCTCACTATCCATCCTTCAGTTCAAACAGTCTTATACTGCCATCCAGTGGTCAAAAAAGTACTACACACAAAACAAATCAATATTTCTTCTTAATTTTGACAATAATTACAAATTAATATCAAATGTCAAAGAATATTATCGTTTTTCGCAATAATTTCTGAGACAATCGCCCAGCAAAATTTGTTATTGTGACAGGCCTAAATATATATACACATACACACTTTAGGATCAGGGCTATTTTTTAAACTTATTAAATACTGAGATTATTTTTTTAATTTAGCACATTTAAAATCAGAATGTTGTTTTAAACCAAATAATATACATTTCCTTTAAAAATGCCAAGTGAATGCCAAATGCTGAATAATGTTACAGAAAGATACTGAAGAAGCTGAAGCTTGAAATATTTCATTAGCTGAAAAACAGCAGGAAGTAGCTGAAATGGCAGAAACAGGTATTTTCCTTTAAGATAAAGAACTATTTTCCTTTATCAGCTTCACAGGATACAAACAAATGCAACATACACTATGAATTTATTTATAATTCTAAAGTCATTGTGCCTACTGCACAGAACATTACTGCACTATTTAAAGTACGCCTTGTCTCTGTATTTTTATTTATTTATTTAGGTATTTAAACTGTAGGAACAGTATGATGGATAAAGTCAGTGGTTTTGACAGGGGACATATTTTAACGCCGTGGTAAACTTTGAATCCTGTCCCCAGCCCAGGCCTGATGCACTGACACTACTGATGTTTCAAAATAAGTGTCTCTTTTCAGACAACTACATGATGAGTCATTCCTGAATTACCAGCACAGGAAACCATCATGAAGCAAGAACACAGAACATTTATCTTATCTTCCCTTTAGTATTTCTATTTGTAAACTAGCATAGACACTAGTTTATATTGTTCCACTCTGAATTAAGGACTTGTATTTGTTTTTAAGGGGGCGAAATCGGAGACTGAACGATTTCAGTAAAAAATTGTTAGCCACAATTTGATGCTTTCCCCTTTATACAACTACCATCAGCATTGAAACCAAAAGCTAAATTTGATTGATTTTATCTCAGCTTTTCTGTGCAAGTCTATTTTGACTTGAATATCAAGCAAAGAAAAATTATTGATACTTTTTTCACAATTGCTAATAAAAAAAGGAAAGAATCACAATATTTTAAATGTAAAATGAGTTATCTTTAAGCATTTTAAATTGAGAACATGCATGCAGTGCATGCAATTCATTTGATGCTACATTTTATGGCCACTAATGTAACCATGAAATTATCTGCCCATTGCCCACTGCTGGATATGGTGAAAGTTTCTCTTCAGTGATTTGTGTAAGTAAAGTGTAAACCTTGTTCCCTTTATTGTCAGAGGTGCAATTGGCAGTGATGCTTCACTCCTTAATTTGTTTGTCATACACCAATAAAAATATAATTTACTGCAAATGCTACAGTAGTTTGCCTCTAGGTCCTAAATGAACAATTACGATAAAGCAGATTAGTTTTCAGAGGTGTGTGACAGTAGATTTAAGCAGTGAAAGCTGACTTTACCTGAAAATGTTGCCAACCAGTGAGGATAACAGCGTTGAAGCCTTGTAGCAGTTTCATCATTAGACTGGAGGGATTCAGATCACTGGTTGTGACCAGAAGAAACTCTTCCTGCCTACATGGACAGCGTACCAAACAAGACTTTGTCTTTTGAGAGTTACCGTTATCCTCCTGTTTGTTGTCGACTGTATTTTACAACTGGCCAGTCTTTACACAAAATATGTAATTAACCATTTTGTGTTTGTAACCTTTGAAGTGAGGATTTTTTTTTTCTGTAAATATCTGCTTTGATTACTAAATGTTCCTGGACATTGACGTGTACAGTTTGCCTAAACTTACAGTATATAAATAAACGTCTCGAGTCTTTGTTTGAGTGAAGGTTTGGTTGATTAGAGTATGTTGGGTTGACCTAACCCAGATTAGAGCGAAGGAAAATTAGTTTGTTCATCTCTTCAGCAGTGACTTGCTGCCTCCTCTTCATAGCCAGGCTCTGCTCACACACAGTCACACACTCGCTGCGTATGCCCACAGCAGGAACTGCAAGCAGCCACAGAGCCAAGCGGGCAAGCCTGGGGAACTTCTCAGCAACTGTTGAGCTCCAATACTGGAAGAGATCAGGTGTACCTTGGACAAGAGGCTCAGCCAGATATTGAAAAATCTCTTGTCGAACTTGACTCTGACCCTCATCACCCGACGCCGTGCAGGTGCTCCTCGAAGGGCCACCGTTGTTTCCAGTTCCATCCATACGGTTTATTTTAGGGGCAGAGGGACCATCTGCGTCCCGCTCCTCTCCACCTGAACCTCCGCCGCTACTCATACCCCCATCCTTGCTTTCGGCAGCCATTTCGCATGCGCGGGAAATGATGTCTTCATGCTGGTAGGCTGGCACTGAACGCAGTTTGAGCTGTGGGTTCAGAACCATGGCAACCTGGTGGGCTCTTTCAACCTAGACAAAAAAAAAAAAAAAAAAAAGCCAAAAAATATTTTATATGGAATATTTTCATCAAATATGTTTTTAGTTTATTTTATCTGTAAACTGTTAGCTTATTTTACCTCTAAATATTCATTTATCTTCTATGGACATTTATTTTTTTACGCTTGAACACATCCCAACACTTAATTTCTGCTCTAAAAACTTCTGAGAAGTTAAGTCTCTCAGTCTTAATGATATACTGTATTATCTACAAGTACAGCCTTTTTGAAGCTTCTACAAAGGTATGTTAACTTTAGGTTGTTAAAGTGTCCTGTAAAACAAAGTGGACCACATTAAACTTTTCAGAAAAACTTTTTATTTATTAATGAAAATTTAAATTATTTGACCATCTTAAAGCAGAACAATCCAGGTATGGTAAGAGCAGGATGCAAAATTGCAGGTTTTGCCACCTCTTTTCTAATACAGTGAGAAAAATAAGTATTTGAACACCCTGCGACTTTGCAAGTTCTCCCACGTAGAAATCAAAGAGGGGTCTGAAATTTTCATCTTAGGTGCATGTCCACTGTGAGAGACATAATCTAGAAAAAGAAATCAGGAAATCACAATGTATGTTTTTTAAACAATTTATTTGTGTGTTACTGCTGTAAATAAGTATTTGAACACCTGCCAATCAGCAACAATTCTGGCCCTTAAAGAACTGTTAGTCCGCCTCTACAAAGTCCACCTCCACTCCACTTATTCTAAATTAGAAGCACCTGTTTGAGGTTGTTAGCTGCACAAAGACACCTGTCCACCCCACACAACCAGTAAGACACCAACTACTAACATGGCTAAGACCAAAGAGCTGTCCAAAGACACCAGAGACAAAATTGTAGACCTCCACAAGGCTGGAAAGGGCTACGGGTCAATTGCCAAGCAGCTTGGTGAAAAAAGATCAACTGTTTGAACAATTATTAGAAAAAGAAAGAAGATTTAAACATGACTGTCAATCTCCCTCAGACTGGGGCTCCATGCAAGATCTCACCTCGTGGTGTATCAATGATCCTATGAAAGGTGAGGAATCAGCCCAGAACTACATGGGAGGAGCTGGTCACTGACCTGAAGAGAGCTGGCACCGCTGTTTCCATGGTTACTGTGGGTAATACACTAAGACGTCATAGTTTGAAATCATGCATGGCACGGAAAGTTCCCCTGCTTCAATCAGCACACGTCCAGGCCCGTCTTAAGTTCGTCCATGACCATTTGGATGATCCAGAAGAGTCATGGGAGAAAGTTATGTGGTCAGATGAGACCAAAATAGAACTTTTTGGTCCTAATTCCACTCGCCGTGTTTGGAGGATGAAACATGATGGGTACCATCCCAAAAACACCATCCCTACTGTGAAGCATGGGGTGGAAGCATCATGCTTTGGGGGTGTTTTTCTGCACATGGGACAGGACGACTGCACTGTATGGAGAGGATGACTGGGGCCATGTACTGTGAGATTTTGGGGAACTACCTCCTCTCAGTTAGAGCATTGAAAGTGGGTCGTGGTTGGATCTTCCAACATGGCAATGACCTGAAGCACACAGCCAGGAGAACCAAGGAGTGGCTCCGTCAGAAGCATATCAAGGTTCTGGAGTGGCCTAGCCAGTCTCCAAACCTAAACCCTATAGAAAATCTTTGGAGGGAGCTCAAACTCCGTGTTTCTCAGTGACAGCCCAGAAACCTGGCTGATCTAGACAAGATCTGTGTGGAGGAATGAGCCAAACTCCTGCTGCTGCAGTGTGAGCACACCTGGTGAAAAACTACAGGAAACCTTTGACCTCTGTAATTGCAAACAAAGGCTACTGTACTAAATATTAACATTGATTTTCACAGGTGTTCAAATACTTATTTGCAGCAGTAACACACAAATAAATTATTTTTAAAAGTCATACATTGTGATTTCCGATGTTTTTTTTTTTTTAGATTATGTCTCTCACAGTGGACATGCACCTAAGATGAACATTTCAAACCCCTCCATGATTTCTAAGTGAGAAAACTTGCAAAGTCTTGGAAATCGTTCTAGCTGATATACTTTTTAAGATTTTACAAATAATGAGAACATTCGTGTTTTGGTACAAATCTCCACATTTGTCTCTACGTCATTTTACTCCTGAACTCCACGAACCACACAACTGTTTGCCTTCTGGTACCTTGGGGTGGCACTGGATGATGGCAAACAGCGCCTCGTGGACTGCCATGAACACAGAGTGGTACACAGGTGGGCTCAGGTGGTTGAGAGGCAGCGACTGGAGCGCTCCAAGGGTCATATTCACATGTTGAGGGTTAATGAGTCCCTCCCCCTGACGCAACAACGTTGTCATGGATGTCACGGTGGGAACGGTGAAGGAGAGGGTGAGAGAGTCATCCTGACTGGACGTTCTAACCAAGAACTGTAATAAACAAAGATAACGTGTTAAATATCAAAAACATACACACTTATGAGAATAGAAAGTTGTTCTACATACAGTATAACACAAAAACATATTTTCTTTAAGAATTAACTTTTTACCCATTTAATCCTCATATTCTCCACCTTATTCCTAGGCCCCATGGAGCTTTGCATTAATTATGAGCGCAACTTCCGGCGCGGACCAGATCCAGCATTTGTTATTGTGTAAACAGTACGAGCTAATGTAGCTTCTCTGAGCACTGTGGATTTAATTTAGACCTGTGGAAACACCACCTGTCAGAGCTCAAACAGGACAATATAATCACACCGCTGCCTGCTGCAGAGGAGGGATGGAGGACAACCTGAAGAAGTGGCTGCAGATTACATCTACAAGCATATTTAGCTACTTCACTGACTCGGTTGCTTCCGAAGGTGACGCGATGAACAACCTGAACCTGTGTGTTGTCTTGTTTTTGTACTTTATGTTCTATGTCACACAGTGATCCTGAAGAATGAATACATTTCAGTATGTACTTGTATGTAGCTGAAACAACAATAAATCTTCTCTGACTCTGAAAAGCTCTGAGGCATATTAGTATCCACGCAGTAACAAGGTCACTGGCGTTTTGTTAAAAGAGGAGGGACATTCACCTTAAAGCAGACAGAGCCCAGCCAAAGCCTTAAAGTCACTGATTTAGCTTGATCAGGTTGTTCTGCAGCTGTGAACAGCACAACAGGTACCTGAACTCCACGAGGCTATTTTAATAAACTTGATAAATAAATGTAAACAAAACAAAAACAACTGTTTTATCTGCTAAACTGAATGCAAATTACTTTCAAATAACCCACGGTTCGTACTCTTCAACCATGTTTAACCAATGCTTACTGCTACTTCCTGTGTCTGACAGGAAGTGGTACCCATAATCATTTAGACAGTGGAGCCTCCAGGAATAAAGTGGATAGTTTTCACACAAAGTTACTGCATTCAGAGCACAGTTTCTTTGAGAAACAGGCATCTGAACACTAAAATATCACAGACCAGCGATAACAAGAACGCTGTTCAACTTTCTTTAATTTAGAGGTGAGGTCATCCCGACGGTGAGATGGGGAACTGATGCTATCAGCAGGTTTTTTTTTTTTAATGTTTTAATGGCCTCGTGATTAGTTTAATCTAAAAATAACTGAACTGTGATTATTATACACATCTGTCTACAAATAATGCTCCTATTATCACTTGAGTATTCTCATTCTATTAAATCTTAACTCCTATCAGAGTGTGAGGTCTTCTCACCACCATAGCAGAAATGATCTGAGGTGCGATAACCCACAGAGCTTTGGAGCAGGTCTCTGGTAAGTGACAAGTGGACAGCAGCTTCATAGTAACTACAGCAGACAGGACCTCCTGCACAGAGTTAGAAGAGAGTTCAAGTACCAAGTCTTCAACATAAGTATGTGAAGTCTTATAATACCATGCTTTATAAAATCCATTCAGGTACAAAGTAGTTTGATATTACCGTAAATACTGTACATTTACAAAGGTAAGTTTACTCATGTTAAAAAGTATAAGTGCAAACATCATCTTAAAATGGAAGAGATCCTAAAGTACATTAAATTGCTGAGTAGCTTGTTTCACTAACGTCACAGTGAAATTTGCCAGACTAAACTTGGACTCACCTTGTAGTTTCCTGCCCTAAGCTTGCTAACATCCAGTCCCTCTGTGACCATGAGCAGAAGCATGCTGAACTGATCTGTAGTAGTGTTCTCCAACAGGTGGCACAACAGCCCCTGCACTGCAGGCTCAAGTTTCTCAACATCATTTGTTGACAACCAAGGAGCTGAAAGCAAAGATGAGAATTATCATGTGGCAAAGGGTACATATTTTAAACTACATCCACTAAACACAGACATGTACAAATAAAGGTGAAAAAAGAATGAATGTGACAAAAAAAGTGAGCCAGTACATTATTTAGTATGATTATGCAAGATTTAATACTAATTCTATAGAAATTATACAATAAAGTTACAAGAGGCTTAATATTTTTTTTGCAAATACACAGTAAAAAAAAAATTTAAAATTCAGCTTAAATTTCATTCTTAAGCAAGTCCAACTAATCTGATTTAAATAAGAAAATGGCTAACTGAAAAGCTCATGTTTAATATGCACAATATTTATACTTTTTCATAATTAAAAAAAAGCAAAAATGTGGGTTTAAAGTACCTTTCAGAAGTCTGAGCACATTCTGCAATATGTGACCATACAGCTCCTCCATCTGTTCACCTTGCTCCTCCTCTGCTTTCAGCACCTCCAGGGTTTTATAAAACGCAGACAGGAAGTGGAGAGAGAAAAGCAGGAAGTCCATGGGCCTTGGCGCAGAGCTCAATTCTTTGAGAATCTGCTGGCAGATTATCTGATAAAGGGTCATATGGGTGAGCTGGGTGCTCGTCTGCTTGCTCTCAGTTTCCACTGATAACAACGCCAGCTCACAGTTCAGCATGACTGTAACAACTTCAACGACAAAGGCTTGACCGAAGATGCTGGCTGGCTGGCTGGTTGCGTCACAGTGACGCTTTAGCACGGACTCAACAGCTGATCCGAGCAAAGAAGTTGTTCTAGCCAGCGTTTCAATTAAATATGAATCCATGTGTTCGCTTCTTCCCAAGTTGGACATAATTGTCTGGGAGAATGAAGTCAGAGAGGCCAGCAGGAGATAAACAGATGGCATAGAAGATTCTGAACTGGATAACAAACCTTCCATTATCTTACTCGTTAAAAAGGAAGCAAACTGGTCTAGGTTGAGTTTGACACTGATGCTTCTGATTATAATCAAGTGGACGAAAGCGTTTATGAAGCCCTGAGCTGCTTTGACAACATCGAGCCAATCAGCAAATGTTTCTTGAAGCTTAGTGTGGTTGCTATGCCACAGAAAAGATGACAGAATCGTCTGCAGTAGAGTGCCACCATGCATGAGTTTAAGAGCACTATGAAAGTTAGTACCTTCAAGGAGAAAGGTCAGAGCCCTGGACAGCTTTCCTAAAAATGGCAGCTCACTTTTAGATTCAGGAAACTCAACGCTCGCCTGATCCAGCTGTCTGGATGTGGAGGTAAATGTGAAGAGGAGGAGAAGGAAGATACCGGTAAGATCCTCCGAGCTCATTCCATCTGGATTGAGGGCTGTTAAGATTTGAAGCAAGTTCAAAATCTCCTTGGTTTGTGCGTCTGTCAGCAAAATATGCACCTTTCTCATATTAGAAGACATCAAAATATCCTCAACTATAGCCTCGGTCATCACCGGTGAGAAAACGGGCTGACTAAGATCGATCTCTGCAGTTTCTTTCCCGTGACTGGTCAGAAACTTTGGAAACCCTTTGGGTGTGCATCCTGTTTTGAGCACACTGATAATCTTTTGTGAGAGGGACTGAATGGTGGCGGAGAAAACTGAAGCCAGCTCTGAAAACGATGAGCTCCGGGTCAGCTGTGAAGATATGACAGAGAAAGTCAAACTGCCAGGTGGATGATGTTTGGACCTCTCATCCTCTTCGTTTAACAACGAACTAACAAGCGTGTGTGCTATATGGCCAATGTCTTTGCCACTCAGGTGGGTAACAATCAGAGGCAAATTTGATACGATAAGATACCAGTGTGCTACAGGATAAGTGCTGGCATTGACACTACCTATCTGGCCATCCCAAACCTGCTCTCCAGCCGCTCTCGCCTCCAGCTCCGACTTGGCTACAATAAACTGAACTGCTCTCCTCAGCAGTGCTGTAGTGCTGCCTTCACGGACTAAAGCGCTATCCAACAAAACCTTTTTCAACTGCTGTAAAGTGAGGAGCTTGAGCAGCAAACAGCTCATGGGACTGAAAGAGGGAGAGGGATGAAGATGTGAAGGTAAAACTGAACCTGATACAAGACTCTCAATGTGGGCCAGGAGTGGAGAGCAGGAAGGTTCTGTGTCATCCTCAGCTCCCGTCAGGAATGAGTCAACAGATGTGTATTTGCTGCAGTGGATGCAGAAGAGCATGTCCACTTCCACCCAGGTGTATCTGAGCAGGAGAACGGCCTCTTGTGTCTTCTGCTCCCAGTTTGTCTCCATTTTTAACTTTGAAACGTTCCCCGACTTTTTGCCATCCACATTGATTTTGCCTTTCTTTGAAATTTTCTGACCTGAGCTTAAACTCAGTTTTAAAGAGGTTTTGTCTGCCAGCAGCAGATGCAGTAACTGCTTAACTGTTTGCTGCATCTCCTCCATAAAGCTTTTGCTCTGCCTCACCAAGGGAACAGGAGTGGAGTTATCTAAAGTCTTCAGACTAAATAAAACAACGTGAAGCAGCTGACTGAGACTGAAGAGTTTCAGAGATGCGTCAGTTCTTTGATTCCCGTGATCTCCACCGGTCTCCATCATCTCTGCCTCCCTGTGCTCTTTCACCAAGCCAGGTAGAATACATGTCCTGATGCTCGTCAACACTGACGAGCAGATCTCAAAGACCTGAGAGGACGGTATGTCCAAAAGACAAGTCCTGAGGGATGTGGAGATGCTGCCAGAGAGCAGAGGAGGTGGACAATCATCTTGAGCAGACTGACAGATAACAGACAGGAGGACGGAGAAGAGACGAGACAGCTGACGGAGTTTAGTGTAGGTCTGGATAAGACTGCAAACCATGATCTGTTGGGTGGGAGGGGAAAGACAGTTTAATAATAACTCTTTGCAACATTTTAATTTGTGAAATGTATAACTGCCTAAATCCAAACCTGTCTGGCCCGTTGCACTTGTGCTTCCAGGTTTTTGGCATTTACCCAAGCTGAGGATAACAGCTGATCCAAGTCTGGTTCAAGAATCAGATGATTGAGACTCAGTAGCACTTTTAAACACCGGTACCAGGCTGGTATGCTGAAAGTCAACACATTTTTCACTGTTGGGCTGAATTGCTTTAAATGTGGAAAAAATATATAAATATATTCACAAAGCTACATCAGCTAGACTTACCTTGGCTGGGCTTCATTAAGGAGCATTTGGGCCAAGGCTCTGTAAAAACGCAGCTGGACATCTGCATGCCGTATCCTGTCTGCAGCTGCATTGTAAATATCTGCAGACAGGACCTGATTTAACAGGGAGTCCACAGCCTGCAGAGCCAGGCTCCAGCTCTCTGGGGAAGAAGAACCCTGACGCTCAGGATGGAGATCTAAAACTGGGACCAGTCTGACCAGAAAATAAAAACACAGCATTCCCCGCTCCTCGTCGTTTTCCCCTCGTACTTTTCCGTAGTTTTCCAGGAAGAACTTGAACAGCAGAGTCGACGTGTCGGACTTCACAGAGTAAAGAGACTGTCCACAGTCACTCTGAGCATTCAGTTTGCAAAGTAAAGCAGTAACTGGCTTCAACATCCATTTTGAGCCTCCTGAAACCCGTTTTCCAGAGGGTCCTTTCGAAGGAAAAAGTTCTGCCTTGTATGAAGCCAGGTGCTCAGGGGGGAAGAGAGCCAAGTGAAGGATGGAGTCGATCTTGGTGCGGATGTCTCTGCGCTGCTGCTGACGGAGGTGCAGCTGTGAGTGAGAAGCTGTGACTTCCTGAGAGGTCAGTAGGTATCTCAGCAGCACCAGTGGTTGAATGAGCTGGTTGGTGACTAAAGTAAAGACTCTGTTCGGGTTAGCTTGTTGTTGCTGCACCGAAAGATAACAAGACAGCACCTGAAGCAACGCTTCAAATAAATTAGCTGAAGTCTGTTTTTTCTCAGACTTGGAGTTAGCGTCAAACACTGGCTCATCAAGTAGATTGTCAGGTTCAGCCTGCAGAGCCTCCATCATCGGTTCATGTTGACTTGTGTCAGGTTCAGTCCTTTGACGGGTCATGGAACGGGACTTCTGTATCTCATTGCTGGCCAATGAGCAGAACTTGGCCAGAAGGTTAACCATCAGTTCGTACTTTGTGGTGAGAACAGATGAAAGTGCAGGAGAAGAGAGAATGCAGAGTAACACACTCATTATGGTGGACACACACACAGGAGGACAACCATGTGCAGAGTCCTGCACTTGGTCAAGCAGCAGCTGAGGGCACACAGAGAAAAATCATCTTTAAAACCTTTTCTGATTAATTTAATTTATGATGTGTCCTGATAAGAAATGCTATAACCAGATAATTAATTGAAAAGACAATTCAGAATGCACACTGTTGTAAAATTAAAAAATTACCTTTACATAACAAACACATTTATATTGAATTATTGGTTCACCTGCACCATGTTGAGTCTCAGAGTGATGGACTTCCCCTGCTTGAGGAAAGACTGTAGCTTCTGGCTGTGAAGCACATCATCCAAATAACACCACAAGCCTTCTAACACATGCTGTGAGAACTCCACCTTCTTACTGTACCAGCTTGTGAGGGCATGAGTGCACCAGTCCAGCAGTACCTGCAAACAAAAGGAGCCTCAGAGCCTTGAACTGCAAACAAGAAAATGATCAACCTTTTGAGCATGCGTTACGCCTCAGGTCACAAAACTGAGGAATGTGGTTCAGATCTTAATGGAGTTTTTTCTTTGAGTAGCTGAGCTTCTGAAAATCTGACTAAAGTCATGGTGTGGCGATTGATGTACAACAAAACTCCATTAAATATCAGACATACTGAGAAAATCCAGCCACAAGATCGAGAATGATCCATCAAACGGCTGAACCAAACTGGCATGGCTGTATCTAAAATGAACAAAACAGATGGACTCTGGTCATTGATACTGATCATTCTTCAAGTGGTCCTCAAAGGACTACTGTCCTGCATAATATGATTCTCTGCTTCAGCGCAGCTGATTTTATTGAATGGGTTAATAACAGGTTTATGCAAAACTTCATGGCATGCTGAGGAGATGATTCAATCATTTGAATTGCATGACTTCTGCCTCAAGTGGAGGAGTTCAAGTATCTTGGGGTTTTGTTCACGAGTGAGGGAAGAATGGAGTGTGAGATTGACAGACGGATTGGTGGAACGTCTGCAGTACTGCAGACTTTGTACCGGTCTGTTGTGGTGAAGAGAGAGCTGAGCTGTAAGACAAAGCTCTCTGTTTACCGGTCAGTCTACATTCCTACCCTCACCTATGGTCAATAACTCTGGGTAGTGACTGAAAGAATGACATCATAGATACAGGTGGTTGAACTGAGTATACTCTGCCAGGTAGCTGGACTCTCCCTTAGAGATAGGGTGAGAAGTTCAGTTATGTGGGAGAGACTCGGAGTAGAACCACTGCTCCTCCAGATCAAGAGGATCCAGTTTAGGTGGATCAGGCATCTGGTAAGGATGCTCCCTGGGCGCCTCCCTAGGGAGGTGCTCTGGGCATGTCCGATTGGGAGGAGACCCAAGGGAAGACCCAGGACATGTTGGAGAGACTATAGATCTCTCGGTTGGCCTGGGAACACCTTGGAGTCCTCCCAGAAGAGCTAGAAGAGGTGGCTGTGGAATGAGATGTCTGGGACTCCCTGATCAAGCTGCTGCACCTGCGACCTGACTCTGGAACAAGCGGAAGATAATAGATGGATGGACGGATGGATGGACTTGAAGCAGAGAAAACATCTACAGCATTAATGTCAGGTAAAGCCCATTTAATTAATTTATGTAAAATAGCATCTCTAAATAAAATACAAGAGTTTTCGCTTTTTTAATCCTTGCAAGAATAAGTGTATGTAGTAGATTTCCCTGATTTTAGTTGTTACCTGTTCTTTGTTGGGCAGAAGACACTGAGAGGACATCCAGGCAAACCGAGCCAGCTTTAGCCTGTCCTCCCATGGAGTCTGTGGACTCTTCAGTTTCAGGTAAATACCCGAATAGACAGCAGACATCGCTGCAGCACAGCTGGGGTAGACCTGGCTGCTACAGAAAAAAATAAACACACAATAAGTGTAAATGCACGGACAGACAAACGATTTATTTACGAGAGCAGATTGTCTCACGTGAAGAACACAATCACATGCTATCAAGCTAACAACCAGATTGTTTACGTAAAAAAATATATATATGGGCCAGTATGTGTCTACACGCGAACATCCCATCCCTTGGATTAACTATTAGTACTTTAGTTATTAAAGTTGTTTTTTTTTTTTACCGTAAATTGTAAGATGTCACCACACGTGCCAGCCGTTTTCAGGATATGTTGAACTTTCAACCCAGCTACCAGGCCAAAGCATACGAGAGCCGATATGATCGATCGGGCAATAAATCACATTTACGGTAATCGTTTTCATCACCTTTTTCACTTATTAAAAGTTGTCAAAAATGTTGCTTGAATGAAAAAAAAAAATAGCGAGCCCTACAAAATAGCTATATTTCTGATCGAGTGTGGCGCAACATAGATAAAGATCTGGATCTGGAGAGACAGACAGACAGACAGACAGACAGACAGACAGACAGACAGATAGATAGATAGATAGATAGATAGATAGATAGATA
>JARVLU010000599.1:15251826-15264925 GCA_031762415.1 Simpsonichthys santanae | reverse complement strand
TACTTTTGTTTAATAAATCACTATAATATTCCTTCGTGTGTTTTCTTTTTTTTTTAGAAGTTGTTTTAAACTTAATCTCTGCAGCATCTTGAAAAACATCCATTAAAAGTCAAAGGCAGTTGGTTCATGGGGGGTTGAAATATTTATTTTTTTATTTTTTACTATGAAGCAGTATAAATAGTACCTATGTTTTCTAAAGTATTGTATGTGAAAAGGAATAAAAATACTGAAAGATTTTATTTGTGGTTGTTTTATTTGATGTCAATAATGTTTAAGTTAATGAAACAATCTGATTCTAATCTGAACAATGTAAGTTTACCACTATTAAAGCTAACAGTAGGTTTAAAAAAGAATGGAATAATGAAAAAGAGCTGTGCCTCAAGTATGATCATTTTACGTGTTTTCTGTGGAGTTGGAGCAGGGCTATTCAACTGGTGGCCCAGGGGCCAAATCAGGCCCACAGGTGAGCTCGGTACGGCCCACCAGTGGGTTCATATTTAAATAAAACTAGATTTTAAACCATAAAACAAACTTACTTAATGAGAATAACTGCTGGATGTCTGCCCCCTATACAGTACAGTAAAAAGCCCTGAGTTAGTTTACAGCCTGCGATCACAAGGTGGCGCTGCTGCTTTACTCACTGAGCTCCATCCTTGGACGTGTTGCCTGCTGGCTTCAGGGATCAGTGCCCCTTCAGTATGTCACCAAAATAAAACTTTGTGGTAATAACAGGAGGAATGTGTGCTCAGCTCTGTTGTTAGACGTCCCAGACAGGAGTATTTATCCTGTGCATTTGCTCCTATTTTTATGTTCATGTGTAATTTTTACTCTATTTATTTTAAAAGCTCTGTAATTACTAACAAATGTTGATGAAGTCTTGAATTAAATGCTCATTTAACCTGACGTGCTCATGAGGACCAGGTGCTGCTCATCCCTGCACACATTCCTGCTCGGAGCGTTGCAGATCCCCTCAGTTCTCTCTGCAGTCACTGTGGCCCATTTGAGGAACTACCATTGTCTCGCAAAGCACTATTCTATATTTGTCACTTGAATGCATCACATACAGCCTTATAAAGTAACAATTTGAAGAATAAAACTTACAAGCTTGCCAAATGGATCATGCTGCACTTTTGAGCTGGAAACTTTGAGGAAACTTCAGGTTCTTTTAAGCAGAAACTTCACACCACTTTCCAAACCAATGCTCCCAGTTCAGCTTATAAACACTGACTTTCCTCTTTATATCCTGTCAGTCATTAACTACAAACATTGCCTAATTCTGCACACTCTTCATCTTGGGAAGTGGTGCAGAGAGGATGCTTTTCCTCACGTCTCTAACAAAACAAGTGTAAACAGATTAACAGCTGCTGTTACCTGAAGCTGTTAGAAGTTACCAGTCCATTTCTATTATCCACTCTTCCAAAAGTCATTCTTCACTGAAACAGCAAAGACAATGGACTAATTACAATCTCCAACAAGTTATTTATCTTTAAAAAAATTAAAAATAAAGGAAAGGTTTCAGTAAAGGTGTTGCCACAAGGTAAGACACTCAAATCAGAAGCTTTCAAATGCCAGAGCTTTTTCTATTCTTACTCCTTTTCTGATCGCAAGAGTCTCTCCTGAAACTGGATTAAATCTGAATGTAAATAAAGAAGTACAGCTCCTGAATTGTGGATTAAATCTGACAAATAATTCTGTAAATAAAGAAGTACAGCTCCTGAAACTGTGGATTAAATCTGAAATAATTCTGTAAATAAAGAAGTACAGCTCCTGAAACTGGATTAAATCTGAAATAATTCTGTAAAGAAGTAACAGCTACTGAAACTGTGGATTAAATCTGACAAATAATTATGTAAATAAAGAAGTACAGCTCCTGAAACTGTGGATTAAATCTGAAATAATTCTGTAATTGAAGAAGTACAGCTCCTGAAACTGTGGATTAAATCTGACAATTATGTAAAAAAAGAAGTACAGCCTCTGAAAGTGGATTAAATCTGAACTAATTCTGTAAATGAAGAAGTAACAGCTCCTGAAACTGTGGATTAAATCTGACAAATAATTCTGTAAATAAAGAAGTACAGCTCCTGAAACTGTGGATTAAATCTGACAAATAATTCTGTAAATAAAGAAGTACAGCGCATTCCTTGAAAATTCCTCCTGCTGTCCTCCTTCCATCTCCTCTGCCTCTCTTCAGTCGACTCCTGACAAACTGAACGTCTCTCGCCACCTGCTGCACACGCCCTTTCACCTTCCTCTTTCTCCTCCCCCCACCTCAACCCCTCTGACCCCCAGTGGCCTCCTCCCTCCCTCCTTCCTCAACAACTGCCAGCCTCTTTACATTTTAGGTGTTTCGCAGGGCCTCGAGTCCAGAATGGCTCACAACAAGTGCATAAAAGTAGCTCGGCCTTGCTCTTACTCTGCAGCCCCTCGAAGCCCTCTGCGTCTCAAATCCCTCCCCCCTCCCCAACACACATTCCCTGCTCCAAAGGAGGCCCCCCACACGTTTAGCTGCCATCCACCCAGGTCACTTCCCTCTTCTAGTGCTGATGATACATGAAACTTTCTATTAAAGAAAAAATATTCTTTGAGAAGACTATTTAAAATATGCAGGTTCAATTAACACAGGTCAATGTTTTTTAGTTAAAGAAGGTACAAAATGATTTTCTTTGATGCTGACAGTCAGTCGGAGAGCCTTCGTTATTCAATGAGGAGGTTAATTTGCTACAATAATAAGCTCCTGCTTGTAAAAAGCGATTATTTTTTAATCCAGTACGAGGATGTAAAAGTTTGACTTGGTACAGGTGGTAGTTTTTGTATTTGTCTAAGTTTAATAGTTGATTTATTTTGTTTGGGTTTTTATTTGTCTTAAAGATATATTATTTTCTTTAGCACTTTATGTTTTATAACGTGTTGCTTTCAAGAATAATTCTCGAATGTTCTCCAGATTTCATTAAGTCACATCTCACACACAGCTTGTCTTTCTTCTCCGTGTTTAATTGTTTGATATTCCTCATCACGTCTCCATCCATATCTTTAATATCATTTTTTTTCCTCCATACATTTCAGTTCCTGTCACCTCCACCACTTCTTTGAGTTTATAATAACTTCTATCAATCCTTCCCTCATGCTGCACACCAAGACATTCTCCCCATTTGTCTCTTTTTCACACACACATGCACCGGCTCCCCTCCTCCATTTGAGTTATAATTAATCCAACTGCTCCAGTGACAGAGCAGAGTAGCCCCTGCAGATAAGGTTTCAGCTTCTGGCTGTTCAAACTCTGCTGCTCTGTGTGACTATCAAACCATGCGCTCTGCAGAGATGCAAACATGGAATGTGATCAATAATTGATATGCATGCAAACTGCTGAGGATGCGCACTTGGAAGACGTGATAATGGATTATATTTTTTATTATAGTGTTGGAATGATGAAAATTATAGGTGCGCACACATCAAATGTTGGACATAAGTGTTTGCTTACAGTAAAGTCCTTAATTTACTCTGAGCTGCTCATTGAATTCAGCAAACCACAGTCTGCCTAAAGAATTCATTCTTAAAGGCCAATTAATTATAACAATTAATCAAATAACGCTGCTCCTGTTGAACATTTCCACCCAGAAAGACGTCATCCTCAGCTTTTCATTCATTTGATGATCAATCAATATACTGTATTGAGAAATGGGTTTTAATTGGCACCTTGGATCACCTCCCTGTTTGACATTCCCAGTGCAGTTTGGAACCTTATTGGCTCCCACTGCGGCCTAAATCTGTTCAGATGAGAGAAGCGTTTTTCCCATTTTAAGGCTGGATGAGGCCTACTAGAAGCAAATGCATAACCCTGCTTGGCAGCAACTGGCGTCTCCCCTAGAAACCCCTCTAGTGGCCCGCGCGCTCCTTTTACGGCCGTCTAGGTGGGACCGCGGGGCTCGATGGGAGGTCAAAGCGACAGATCCATATATGGCGCGCGCTCTCCTCGTTGGGAGCGCGCAGCGTCATTTCTGATCCCCCCCTTCAGCTCTGGAGTGTGATGGATGGAGCTTCCGCCGTGTCACCAAGGGGCGCGCCTCCACCCTCCCACACCCACTCCTGCTGCCTCTGCCTGTCAGTATCCTAATATGGCAGAGGGCCGGGATGGGGGCCAGTGGAGGCTTGTGAATGGTAGAGGTTGGGTATAAAAGGTGGACGGGCAGTAGTGAAGACTCCAGCTGGTTCAGCAGCAGCACTGGTTGGGTCGTTCTCTCCGAGCCGCAGACTAAACACCTAAGGTAAGACTCTGCAAGAAGCTACCCTGAAGCCAGACATCCAGGTTGGACCTGCAGAGCAGACCTGAGTTAGTGGAGCATCCGCTGGGGGAATAGTCAGGGACCTAGAATAAGATGCTACTGTGGACATGCAATGTAGAAACATGATAAAAGAGTTTCTGTTAGTTGTAGAAATGGATTTGACAAGCAAAATAGTCAACAGTCTGATTTGGAAATTTAAAAGCAAAATTCTAAATGAATTAATATAAGTTTGATGCAGTCTGATCAGATCAATCATTTTATTAATGATGCTATACGACTCTTAATATTATTCAACCTGTCGGATAATTTGGCTTTCGAAGATATCGCACGTTTAAAAACGCAATTGAAAAGCTTGCAAGAAAGATTATACACTTTTTAAGATTTTGCTTATAAACGTGTGTTAGTTTACTTTATTGAGCTTGATCAGCCTTCAGTAAGTTACAGGAGAATTTTTGAGTAAGTGTACAGTTCGTTTAATCAGTTTGAAGTGAGACTATTAACATTAAAGTGGGTTACAAATCATGCGTAATGGGCTGCTGTCAGTGCGTCATGGGCACATTTAGCGCACACCTTGGGCCGGATCAGGTTCAGGTTCCTGGAAAATCTTAAGATTATTTTAGTCTTTTTAGTCTTAAATTAAGATACCAGATTAATCTCTCAGTGGAAGAAAAATAAGAAAAAACAAAATTATATAAAATTGGAAGTAATTTACTCTGTGTAATTTGTGTGGCATCATCTGATTCAGTGCGCTCAAGTTTTTTTTCTTCCTCTCTCTCCTCTTTTTTGCAGAAGCCACCATGTGTGACGACGATGAGACTACCGCCCTTGTGTGCGACAACGGCTCCGGCCTGGTGAAGGCTGGCTTTGCCGGAGACGATGCCCCCAGGGCCGTGTTCCCATCCATTGTCGGCCGCCCCCGTCACCAGGTAAACAGCGAAGAAAAACATCTAAAAAAAATAAATAAATAAAAAAGGCAGCAATAATTTACATCGTCATCAACCTCTAAAACATTGTTTTTTAGACTGCAGAAATAGGTGATATTTTCTTTTTTTTATAGTAATTTAATTAACCTAATTTAAGATTTATTTATTTTTTATTTTTACGCACTTTTGGCGCATTAAGTTTAACTAATAAATCTTGAGTCATGTAATTGTGGCTCCCCAAACCTATAGCACTATTTTCACGACTTTTTAGAGTAAATGTGCCACAAGTGAAGAGACAAGATCACAGTTGCTTTGTTTGCCTCCGTGACGGCTAGTTTGGCACATTTACGCACAGGTCACAATGTCCAGAGTCTTTCATCTGTGCACGACTGACCTTTCCTTTACATTCCTCTGCTTTCTTCTTTAGGGTGTCATGGTCGGTATGGGTCAGAAGGACTCCTACGTCGGCGACGAGGCCCAGAGCAAGAGAGGTATCCTGACCCTGAAGTACCCCATTGAGCACGGCATCATCACCAACTGGGACGACATGGAGAAGATCTGGCACCACACCTTCTACAACGAGTTGAGGGTTGCCCCCGAGGAGCACCCAACCCTGCTCACTGAGGCCCCCCTGAACCCCAAAGCCAACAGGGAGAAGATGACCCAGATCATGTTTGAGACCTTCAACGTCCCCGCCATGTATGTGGCCATCCAGGCTGTGCTGTCCCTGTACGCTTCCGGCCGTACCACCGGTAAGACTGACAAACTACCACACCTCACACATACAGCCACTCAACAAACAAACAAACAAACAAACAAACAAACAAACAAACAGACAAGGGAAAAAAATGGTTGCCACACGCGTTGTTTATTGAGCTTTTTCACACCAAAGTAAATAAAAAAGCAGCTTAGAACTCCACACTCTTCAGTTTTTGTAACTGAAAATCGACTTCCAGTTTTATATTTTTATATTCTGCACCTCAGAAGTAATTTTACGCACAACTTTTACGCACAACGTTGATAAGAATGGATTATTTGTGCACTTTTACACTCACGTTGGCTTTAAATTCTTCTTCACGCACACATTTTAGCCGCAGTCTGACATGTCACATTGAAAGTTTTTAAGGTTTCTCACTTGGATTTTACTGAGCTCCCCCCTTGTTCCTCCTCAGGTATTGTGCTGGATGCTGGTGATGGTGTGACCCACAACGTCCCAGTCTATGAGGGTTACGCCCTGCCCCACGCCATCATGCGTCTGGACCTGGCTGGTCGCGATCTGACCGACTACCTGATGAAGATCCTGACTGAGCGTGGCTACTCTTTCGTGACCACCGGTAAGGAACTCGTTCTGCTCTAATCTACAAGGCAGAAGCATAAAATCCAAACGATAGTAGCCTATATTTATTTCAAACTATAATTTTAATTTATGAGCAGTGTTATTATCAGCCTGTTTAAAAATCGACCTACAAAAATACAAGTACTTTTAGATAAATTAATGATCATTGCGTACAAAGTGCCGGTTTGCGCGCACTCTGAATAATGACTCTCTCCAACTTGTCCATCTACAGCTGAGCGTGAGATCGTGCGCGACATCAAGGAGAAGCTGTGCTATGTGGCTCTGGACTTCGAGAACGAGATGGCCACCGCTGCCTCCTCCTCCTCCCTGGAAAAGAGCTACGAGCTTCCCGACGGTCAGGTCATCACCATCGGTAACGAGAGGTTCCGTTGCCCCGAGACCCTCTTCCAGCCTTCCTTCATCGGTACTTCAGACGATTGTTTTTACAATTACAACCATTTGTGGACATTCATCTTTATGTCTCACTCCTTCCACCACCTCTAAAACTTGTGTTCTCATCTGACCAGGCATGGAGTCTGCTGGCATTCATGAGACTGCCTACAACAGCATCATGAAGTGCGATATTGACATCCGCAAGGACCTGTACGCCAACAATGTGCTCTCCGGTGGTACCACCATGTACCCTGGTATTGCTGACCGTATGCAGAAGGAGATCACTGCTCTGGCCCCCAGCACCATGAAGATCAAGGTGATTTAAACTTAAGCCCTTTTAATATCAAACTGGAAAACATTTTACACATTAAGTGACAATTACGCACACATTACGCACAAATTACGCACAGGATGAGTTCTCATCAACCCTCTCCTCCTCTTCTAGATCATTGCTCCTCCTGAGAGGAAGTACTCTGTCTGGATCGGTGGCTCCATCCTGGCTTCCCTGTCCACCTTCCAGCAGATGTGGATCTCCAAGCAGGAGTACGACGAGGCTGGCCCCAGCATTGTCCACAGGAAGTGCTTCTAAATCCACCACCTTCTACACCAGCTTCTCCATCATTTTCACCACCAGCCTTCAGGAGATCAAGCGAGGAGAAGAAAAAAGCAGACGCCTCTGCGGCACAGCAACACTCTGCTGTCAATGGACTGTATGCCTTCGCTGTTGACATATGCATTTTTTATTATTTTAAAATCTGCATATTTTATAGCTGTTTGTTGTCCGTGTTGCTCAGAGAAAGGCTGTGAAAACAACCACTGAACCATGCATTCACCAAAAAAACTTTAATAAAAAAAATAAGAACAACATGTTGCCCAACACATGTGAATGTAAGTGTATATACATATTGATAATTTATTAAAGTCCATTATTTGGTACTTTTTGTGCCCTTGGCCTTGGTTTTCTGTTAAGACAAAAGTGAAAAACTTTTTGGTTAAGAAATAAATAAATAAGTAAATAAATAAATAAAAGGTGACAGAAAACGATGCAAAAAATATGCATCTAAAATATTCACAATTTTCAGCAAGACCTTTAAAAATACCCTAAAACAAAAAAATTAACGGCACATTCCCAAACAAATTTAAATTGGACATTAGTTTTCAGCATATTAAACTTGCTCTTCTCCATTTGCTTTGTGGGATGGAGGCAGACAGGTGGGAGGTATATTGAAGGGGGGTCGTTTTTATACTCTGACATCCAGAATAGGCAAGAATGCAGCAGCAGCAGCTACAAACTGTCCGGTCAGTGGACACCTGACACTCCAAATCCTGATGAGCCGCCGTGACACCCCCAAGACCATTTTTAGACTAAACCATATGTCCTGAGGGACCTCTTCCCAGCCCTACCTTATATGTAATGAGTTCTTCAGGTTATTTTTGTATGTGAGGACTTGAACAACAAAAAGCAGCAAGAACTCATTACAGACTCACATTAATATTTCATGTTTTTTTTTTTAGGTCACCAATTCTCATTAGAACACCGGCACATGTTTTTGAACTACATAGATATAAAAGCAACAAATTAAATATTTTTTCCTTCTGTTAAACAATCTCATAGAAATAATTACGAGACAGAAGCCGCAAACAGCGATGTCGTCATCCTAGCTCTCAGGCCACCTGTTGCGGATGTGTTTGGCTTTATTTATAAAACGTCCTCAGGAGGGCGGAGCTACGCGGAGTGATGACGTCACGCAGTCTGTGCGTCCTGGCCGCTCTGTTTCTGTGAAATCCGAGCTCGGCGTAAGTATCTTTACTGTACACAAAATTAGACCAGCGCAGGCATGAATTTCCTCCTGTCATAGCCGGTCAACCTGTTGTTGACGAGTCGACGAACAGCCAAGGAGATTTCATGTTCCCCGAGCGGCGACAGGCGATTATCGGTGTTCCATATTTTCCCCATGATCATCTTGCGGAGGAGCGGACACACCTACCTCATTTGTCACAACAGCTGCTACGCAGAACAACGTACAGCTAATTTTAATGAGCTAAAAATTGCCTACAGCGCCCTAATTTATGCACTAGTGTGAATTAAAAAAAGATTTAAGTGACGTTAAGCCTATTTTAATGATGTGTTTGAAAGCTTGATTTCGACTGATTTTTAATTTTGGACTGGTCAACGGTCGAGCCGGTCTGAGCCAATCAGATGAGGAGTGACAGTGACGTCACCACGTTCAGGAAATTTCGTTAGCTTAGTAACGCTAATCAGGTTTTCACCATCTGCGGGTCGATTTTCAGGTAAAATTCCCAATAAAACCCAGAAAACAGAATTATATTTTCGTAACCGACCTCATATCAAACCAGACTTTTGTTTTTAATTCTTACTCGACGCCTCCGTTCGGGGTAGGCGGGCTCTTTTTGAAACCTGCCCTGCTATTGGTTTGAACTGTTTTTGCGTTAAGGTTTAAATGTCTGGCGGTGACGTTAGGGAATAAACAGACTCGTCACCTTGTTTAGGCTACCGGCTATTAGACTTGTTCTTCCTCAGTAGATTTGTCTGTGCTCATTTGCAGTTTAAAGAGTGATAAGATGGTGACAAAAAGGATCCGCTCAGAGTACATGAAAAATTTCAAAGACCCTAAATGGGAGACTTTCAGCAAATGTTATGAGGAGATGCTGACGTACAGGCTGACTCGCAGGCTTCTGGAGCACACGCACAATCCCTGGTTCTGGAATGGCTCAGACAGCGATTCAGATTCAGCGGGAAAGAGCCCCCATCCTCCAGGTAAGAACCAGGTTGTGGCTGAGACCAGCAGAGACGGAGCAGAGCTGGAGCTGGAGGAGAGGACGACCACACAGCAGGAGCAGCAGAACAGAACCACAGAGGCTGTAGCCAGGCTTCATATTCAAGATGAGGAGGAGAACGCTTCTGCTTTGCACTCTGCAGTCCACGGTAACTATGAAGTTTTAGGTAAAAGAGGACTAAACAACATTATGGGCTGGTTGCAATTTATTCTATTTCTTTGTGACATAACTTCTCAGGCTCACAGTCCCATGGTACGAAGTCGAAAGCACTGCAGAGGGAAGATGAGGAGCAGAGAGCCTGCAACAGAGCCAGCAAACGGTTTACACATCCTCTCAGAGACAAAGGTAGTCCGCAGACCAGAGCCTCAGATAAATGTCAGACTTGAGTCAAAGTTGTGATATATATTTTTTAAATCATGAGTGCCTCATTAGAGCAGTGTCGACACCATAACTGTTGAATAACAAGTGATAAAACCTACTTAAAGTAAACACTGACCTGCTTGTTGTCCAGACCTGCCACCCACAGAAAACATTTATTATTATTTTTTGCATCCTAAAATGGAAATCACAACAAAAGTCCTAGAGCTGTTAAGCACCACAAATCTAAGCAAAGATGGGAAACCACTTTAGTTTCAAAAACAGAAGTACAGCTGGTTTCCTCATCTTTCAAACAGTGACCGGATGGTATTAGATACAGTATGATGATGCTACACAGGTGTAAATGTATTTTTTTCTGCAACCAGATGCAAAAATCAAACTCAAATTGAGCAGATAAAAAAGTCTCAAATTCCTCATCATATTTGTATATTTACTGTCTTTAATCAAATAAAGTTGTATGCTTTACAAAACACTACAGTCTGTTTATATTCATATTTTACTTTACAGACACAGGAAGACCCCAACCACAGAAGACAAAACCCTCCAAACCCTCAAAACAAACTTGGCGTTCCCAGCGCGTGAGGCCTGCAACATTCCAGCAGCCAAGAGAGGACATTAAGGAGAGTCGCCATCCTTTTGCTTTGTATGGATCAGGGGAGAAAGATGCAGACGTTGCAAGCAGAAAGACTCACAACGTGGGTCCTGCAGCTTCAACTGCTGAGGTAACGGTTTGCTCGTCGTCCTATAAATCAGTTGAAGCATTAGCATGAACAAGTCCTGAGCTTCAGCATTTGTTTTATACTGATAGATTTATGAATCGGCTCTGAGGGCGAAGACCAGGCGAGAGGTGGAGCGTCAGATCCAGACCCGGAGAGCCGAGCGGAGGAAAGCAAAGTCTACTCATCAGGACAAATCCAGGAAGCTGGTTCCAGCTGACTTTAACCCTTGGCTCACAGAATACATGCGCTGCTTCTCTGCTCGCACCCGATAGCACTGTTCCAGCATATCAGGATGATTAAAGCCACTATTGACTGTAAACTCTGATGTGGAAACATCTGCAGTGTGAGGAAAGCACAGATGGATTTCCAGAACAGCCTCTCTTTGTGCAGTTTTCTTATTCACATTTTATCAGGATGCAAACGAACTAAACCTTTAACACTTAAAGCCATTATGCAGCTTATCAACCAATCAACAATTATGTTTTTAATATGAATCAGTTTCATTTTATAGCACATTTTATGTGGTTTTATACATAGTAGAAAATAAAGATTCTAGTAAAATCCTGATATACAGCTGTTTAACTGAGAGTAAATGGTTCAAAATGATTCCTGCAGCCATACTTCAATGGAGTCCAAAAAAAATTGGATTTAAATGCATTTTCAAAAATGAAAGAAGCTGGTCTCCTCAGCCTGTTGGTTTCCCTGTAGGTTGTGAATATGAAGCATTCATCCACAAACAGAAATAAGTCTGCTTCAGTTTTATGGCTTTGTGATTTTTACTGTGAGCTGCAGCGAACTGGTTCTTTTTTTTTTTTAGCTTGTGATCAGTTCAGATTGATTTGCTTTAGATAGATAATTATTTTGTACTTACAGTATCACTCGTGTTGTAATGGTTGTATTTTTTTTCCTCATGAGCTTCTGAACACTGAAATGTTTTAACTGAATATTTTACACTCAGTCAGGTGCCAGTGAGATTTGTTAAAGCCTGTAGGCAGCGTCTGTGGTCGTGTAGAAACAGCTGCTAGTCTTCAAAACATTTAGTGATCCATCAGTCGTTTTTTTTTACTCTAGAAAAAAAAATATATAAAAAAAAAATTAGGTAAAAATGCCAAATGTTTTCTAAAGCATAGCAGTTTAAATGTTGAGACCAAATTTTTTATCATTCCTGTTATTGAATATCTTCAAACCCCAAAGAGTATAATACAAAATAATGCTGAACACAAAACTGATTTAATAAAACAGAGTTTACATTAATAGTTTGTTTACTTCAGATCAAATTCAACTGCACTTTGATAATAATCTAAACAGCATTTGTACAGAATATCTGATTGTCAGGACTTTCAATGGGTTGTGTTTATATTTAACATATAGTACAAGCTTACATATGAATGATTTTTGTTGCTTAATAAGGATTTTATCATAACAGATCAATCAGGTCCAGATATAAATAATAGTGATAAAATCTGCTAAGTGCCATAAATACTTGAAATGTTGTTTTCTTTATTGTTTTGGTTTTGTTAAGGTAATTATTGTGAATTATTTGAATTTATTGAAACAGCTGAGAAGTTTGAAAGCCTGTTTTACATTTTGGCAACACTGTGTCCAGTATAGCATTATATGACTTTTTATTTTGTGATACTTTAGTTTTTAAGTGGTCAGATATTAGTGCAATAGTCACGCTGTAAAAATGTTTGTTCAAACCAGTGTGATATAAACGCATTGACAATCTTAGAAAAAGGTTAAACAAACAGTTAATTCCTAATTCTTTAGTAGATTGTCAATAAAAGTGTTGTAGTTGAACTTTACCGTAGTTATACGGTTCATTTTTTGTCAAGTTGTACAGTAAATGTCATGTTTTAAAGGTTCATTTGTTCCTGTGTTCACTGAGCCTAAATGTTCTGTAGACCAGGACCAGGTCGATGTTTTAACAACATGTATGTACCAGTACACGCTGACGTCACGTGAAGACGAGACATGGACTTGAGTATTGTGCTGCCAAACTTCTATTAAAAGACTTTTCCACCTGTAGCTGTTTCAGACTAAATGTTGACATGTTGTTTTTGTTCTGTTTATTGTTGTTATGGATAAATGTTTTGGTAAAGACTAAATGTTTTCTTGCTTCAACATGTTTGAATTTTTACTAAAGAACAGTTCAATATTGTAACACCAGACTGTACCAGTCGAACATGTCCTGCTGTCCTCATTCATGTCCTGCTGTCCTCATATATGTCCTGCTGTCCTCATTCATGTCCTACTGTCCTCATGCATGCC
>JARVLU010000599.1:15219826-15232679 GCA_031762415.1 Simpsonichthys santanae | reverse complement strand
TGAAGCTCCTAAAGGGCCTGTTGATGTAAATGTTTTTGTGTCTCTGTGTGTTTGTGCCAACTTAACGTCTATATTTTCATTGTGCGTTTCTTCTCTTTGCTCCCCGACACGTGTTTATGTTCATGGACTTTAGGCCATCCGTCCTGCTTGGACATGAGCGAGGAGCTGGTGTGTGTGATCCAGACGTACTGCTGGCAGTGCATGGAGTGTAAGACCTGCACCGTGTGCCAGCAGCCGCACCACGAGGACGAGATGATGTTCTGTGACAAGTGCGACAGGGGCTACCACACGTTCTGTGTCGGCATGAGCTCAATACCTACAGGTGAGCAGATGCATTTGGTTCAGACACACTTACCAGTAATACTCATGCCTAAACTGTGTGTGATCTCTATTTTATTTTGCTGAGACAAAGGAAATCACAAATATGACAAACAGTAAACATTCTGTCTACATCAATTTATTAAAAGGAAATAAATAAAGTGGCTGAATTGCTTAGATTAAGATATAAGTTTTGAATTTTCATTAACAACCCCCACCCGACTTAATTAATGTGCAAACAAATCCGCATTTGAGTCATGGGGCACACAAATAAATGAAGAAATAAATTGAAGTTAAAAAAAATTGCACGAGCCATGGAGGATGTCAATGCATTAGAACAGCAAACCCAAACAGTCTGTCTTGAAAACAGGAAATGCAAAGAAAAACTTTACAAGAAATGGACAAAAACAAGAGTTGGTGTTTGTGAGTAAACTTTAGGAAATTAGCTGAAGAGAACGAGATCGAAACACAAAAAAGCCAAAAACAAATCATCATTACAACCTAACCTTTTGTCTAAAAATGTACAGTCTTTAATATTTTACTTATGTTTTTACAAAGCCATATTGTTTATTGGTCAAACAAAATAGTTTAGTGTTTTATTTGTGAGTGTGCATTTTATCTGGAAAATAAAACAGGAGTGAACGTCTTTCAGCTGCACATCACAAAGACATGAGAAAACCAGACTTTAGGCTTTTATTATCTTAATGATACTTTTTAATGTATTTGACCCTTTTATTATTATTATTTATTTAATACTTTACTTTTTTCTGTTTTTATTTTATAATTAATGTTTGACTCTTTTTCCTCAGGTCATTGGATGTGTAAAGTTTGTGACAAAGACTTCACCACACCCAAGAAGAAAGGAGCGGTAAAAACACCTAAGAAATCAAAGTCGGCTCAAAAATAATCAATTTAACAAGTTGAGCTACCAATGCACTGTCATGAATTCATTCCAATATTTCGGTGATTTTTTTTAAAACCCTTTGTTGTTGCATAACTTTCTTCAAAAGGGAAAAAAAAAACCCCATCTCTTTAGTTTGATTATTAACAGTTACTGCTTCTTAAGTTAAACTGTTAAATGCTAAAAGGAAAGAAAATCAAGCTATAATTGAAGTTAGTTAATTCCTTGATGTGTGCCGAACAGTTAAGATTTGTTTGTAATTGTCAGATAGTTTTTTTCGTGTACAGTTTTAGCCACTGACCCCTGTGACAACTGTAGATGAGAATTATCAGAACGTACCTCCAGGAAACAAACGAACTGCAGGTTCTGTCTTGTGATGTTTCTGCAGCTTCAAACTGTTGTGAAAAATCATTTCAGGTAAAAAAAAATGGTGCTTTCATTACTGTACTACTGAAACACTGGGGCTTACTGATATTGATTTCAACACAACCCATTTTGTTTTTGTTTCTTATTTGTTTGTGTTTTTATGATTTTTTATTTTATTTTATTGAAAAAGTCAGGCCTGTGAGAGGCTTTTTTTTTTTTTTTTTTAACAAATGGTGCTTTAGATCATTTGTAGTCAATTACCAGTACCTCTGACCGACTGGTTTGTTGATTGTCTTAAATGTGACTCAGCTCTTCTCTGCTCTTTTGTATTAAAATAAAACCACTTGTTTTTACACTAAAAAGAACATCAATGATTGTGAAGTTTGCAATCATATATATTTTTTAAATAATTTAAACATCGTTTATGTTTTGCATTATTGATTAATATTAATTGGTTATTTGAGACATGTTTGTTCCTTGTAATGGTATAGTAAATTAATATTTTTGTTGTTTTTTTTTGCAATAAAAGATTCTTTAAAAGGGTCAAAATGAAGTTATTTCTTACATTTATTTTACAGCATCAATAGTTTTGCACATTTATTACAGGCTTAGCAGTTACAAGAAACTTAAAACTTCAGGTGTAAAACATTAAAACAATCCCAACATTCTTCTTTGTTAATTTTAAAGCCTTTAGAGATACAATATCTCAGCATACACCCCTCACATTTTATTTTTATTTTTATAAATATTAATGGGATAGCACTGAAAATATGACACTTGGATACAATGTAGTCAGTGCACAGCTTGTATTTATCCATCTATCCATTATCTTTACTCGCTTTTTCCTTTTTGGGTCCTGGGTGTCACTGGTGCCCATGTCCAGCTATCACTGCGAAAGGCAGGAGATGCCTTCAGGTCTCCAGTCCATCACAAGGCCACATGGAAACAAACTTTCACTCTCTCACTCACACCTAGGGACAATTAGAGTTACCAATCAGCCTAACATGCATGTTTTTGGTCTGTGGGAGGAAACCAGAGTACAGTACTCTGTTTGTTCCTCTGTGCCACCACAGACAAAGGTTTTGAACATTTTCGTTATCTTCATTTTGTTTGATAGAGCATAAGTTCATTTCTATTTTTTTCTGAAGTGTCATCTTTTAAAAATTTTATGAGCTCTTCAAAGCATTACATATTTTCTGTTGAAAATGAACATTTTGACTATCCAGAAAGCTATTTATTCCATTTGTATTCCAAATATTTACAATCCCAATGTTTAGTCATAAGATATGACTACCTACCTAACAACACATACAGCCTCAACAATGATACCTTAATATTTAGTTGTATAAAAATTTGATTTGTTTCAGGGTATCATTTGAAGATCACCACCACGTGTTTTTTAAAGAGTAACGCACACACACATGCATCACAAGACATTCTTTCCCAGCTTTGGTCTCTGTGTAGTATTCCAAGTAGCCTGCGGGGGCGCTGTTCGACACGAACCTTCAGAGTCAACGCTACCACTCATCGAAGAAGAGGCTGCCATATTACAGTGATACAGCGAGTTTGTCCGAGATTCCACTTTGTCGGCTTTGTGTTTCAATAATGCTTTCAGCTCAGAGTTTTGTAGATCCAGGGAAAATGAAAGATTATCATTACACGGGTCCAACAGAACACCGGTTTTCACCCTACGCCTTCAATGGAGGGTGAGTGTTTTGGAAATTGCTGCTGTTAGTCTATAAGCTAACTGGCTAAAGTTAGCAAAAATAATTTTTAGCTTTATGAAAGGTTTGTGTGTACTGTATATATATTTTTTTGTTTTAGAATATAGAAACTTAATGTATTTGTATTTAAACCCATTTCAATACTAAATGTTTGAAACTACCAGTTTCAGTTTCGTATTTGTGTCCTAGCTTCGGTTAGCATTGTGGTAAACTCGATGTTTCATGAGTTATTAATCAAGATTTTTGATTCTCAGAACTGTACTGGCTGTTGCTGGAGACGATTTTGCTATTGTAGCATCAGATACCAGGCTCAGTGAAGGCTACTCGATCCACAGCCGGGACTCTCCCAAATGCTACAAGTTGTAAGTGCTCAGACATTTTTCAAGAGGAATAGTAATGAACAACAGTATGTTTGCTATTAGCTGTTATTTGGTCTAGCTCTGTGCATCCACTACTCCATCAGAGTACAGTGTTGTAGACATTATTTTTTTTATTTATTTGTTGTCAATGTCATTCAGCTATGCAACTTTATAATATAATTAACATTGTATTTTAGCTGCACTACTCCATTTGCACATTTTTTCTGAATATTGTTTTGTATTGTGTTGCACTGGTTGGTGTACATATGTTTTCTTTTATTTTTACATTTTATTCGCACCTTTTTGCCAAAGCAAGTTCCTAGTCTGTGAATCCTGTTCATTGACAATGGCAATAAATCGAATCTGAACAGCTGGAAATTGGGAATAAAGAAACCTCAACGTATTCTTCTATATAGATTGCCCCTACTGTTTCTGATCTTTTTCTTTTGTTTGTTTGTTTGTTTTGACAGGACAGACACAACTGTCCTTGGCTGCAGTGGTTTCCATGGTGACTGCCTAACTCTGACAAAAATCATTGATGCTAGACTGAAGGTAAGCTGCTTTTAGTTTCACTATATGATATAATCAAGAGTTGTTCTGCAAGGACTCTTCATTACACAGTCATTTCTAATACAACTTGATGTCATCACACTATTTGAAAATGCTGGATTAGACAACAAAAAGCCTTTGCATTTAGCCTATTCATCTCTACAACACATGATAAACTATAGTCAAAGATGTTCAAGAAGACGAATGAATTGAATACATTTGTTCAACAAAGATTAACTACCACTAAAGATGGTACTCAAATATTTAATTTACAAATACTGTACAGTATATATACTGTACTGTATATATAAAGTTACCATGTTAATTTGCTGTAACCAATTAATTTTTATCTTAAAATATTTTGTTTTTATACCACAGATCTCACGTCACTAACTACTCGATTTTATTTTAGATGACTTTCATATAAATATTATTTATCTTCTTTCAGATGTACAAACACTCAAACAACAAGACCATGACCAGTGGAGCCATTGCAGCCATGCTGTCTACCATTTTGTACAGCCGGAGGTTCTTCCCATACTATGTGTACAACATAATTGGTGGAATAGATGAAGAGGGTTTGTACTAATATTGAGCTCCAGTTTTTACAGTTACATTTATGTTGTCAAAAGTGCATTTTAATACATATAACTACTGGTATGCTTTATGTGCATAAAATAATGTAAATATAATTAATCTTGTTTTTGGGTTACATCACAACATTTTTATTTTTTTTTGTATCCAAAGGTGAAACAAGTTGCTTTCCTCAGTCTTCTGTTGTGTTACCATATTGTATAGTACTGCTGCATGTATGCTTCACTGTTTTTGGTTGAAGTGCAAGTTTTGTCTTAAGTCTACACTAAAACTTTCCTTGTGTTCTTGTAAGTGTTTTAAATTTGATCTTGAATGTGTGCAATTCAGGCAAAGGAGCAGTGTACAGCTTTGACCCAGTGGGCTCCTACCAGAGAGACACCTACAAGGCCGGAGGATCAGCCAGTGCCATGCTACAACCATTACTAGACAACCAGGTAGACAATTAACACACATTTACTTATCCTCCTCACTGTGGGCACAGTTTGACTATTTTCAAAATGCCATGTTACAGATTGGTTTCAAGAACATGGAAGGAGTGCAGCATGTTCCTCTGACTCAGGAAAAGGCAGTTCAGCTTGTCACAGATGTCTTCATCTCAGCTGCTGAGAGGGATGTCTACACTGGAGATGCCCTTCGAATCTGTGTCGTCACTAAGGAGGGCATTAAGGAGCAGACTCTACCACTGAGGAAGGACTGAAGAGGAGGAATGTTGCCAACATGGGTTTCTCTGTTCATCATTCGCTCTGCTAATCTCACTTCTTTTACATCTAGTTTCTCAGCATAGGAGTGTTGGTCCTGGGGTCTATTCAAGACAAGTTTTGCTTTCTGGGAATTCTTAATTTCTGTTCGCTAAGCATCCTAGTCTTATCTTAGATCAACATTCCTATTCTGAGAAGCCAGCTCATTACCCACACATGCTCTGCCTCTGTTTGGATTTTCATTATATGTTGCAGGGATTTGTGCTCAGCTTTTCTTTTTACATTCTTAATAAATGAAAAGAAATTAACAAGTGTTGTTCTTGTTCATTACCGGTACTTGTATCTGCTCACAGATCTTCTCTATGACAGGTTTTTTGGGCACCAAACAAAAAAAAAAGTATTAAAACCTAAGCTTTTATGTTTATGTACTTTAATTTTGCAATTATGAACTTGTGAAAATTGTTTACTGTATGGTATACAGTATAGTAACAGGCATTTGTCAGAATAAATTATTTTGATATGTGACTTCTCGGATTGATGAAGTCCTTCGGATGGAGGACAAAAAGTCTAAAAAAAAAAGGAACTGTCCAGATGATCAGACTGAACATTGTGGATTTCTTTACATGGATTATAGAGCATGAACTTTGATGTTGACTTAAAAAAAATTTCTATGCCTGATGCCAATCTTTAGTACCGTAATCAGAATAGCTGAGGGCCAATACAGAATACCTTTTTTAAATTGATGGCCAATAAATATTTCAATTTTCTCAAAATATAATTGTGTAACTTCAATACATTGGACAACTCTTAGTGGAATTTGGAACACAAATGAAACAATGCACTTTAAACTAAATTGCTGGCTACAGTAAGCTGACTGCAGCAGCTGCTGCAGTACAGTATTCCTATTTAATTGATTACCGGTAGGTATAAACAAGCTTGATTGCCTCTTCCCCCCCCTAACAAATATTGGCCAGTAGTCAGTGTACTTCCAATTATGACCTGAAAATATTCCCATCAATTTATCGGAGTTCTACATCTGCAATCATTTCAGATTAGTGTCTGGGATATGGCACGTTTCCTTAGAGTATCCTGCATTGTTTTTTAAGAACCAAGTTTAAATCCAGAATTTTAATTGTACAGTATATTTTTAAGATCAGTTACACCTTCCTTACCAGTTTGTTGTAGCTCATTATTTGGAGACATTCTTGGTAGATAAAATCAAATCTTTCAGCAAACCAAAGAAATTTTAAACACTTGTAAAAAAGCGATTACCTGTACAGTATTTGAAAGCCCACATTTGCTTTGATGAAAACTGACATTATTTTACTGTTGGGTCATGTATGTCTTGTGAATATAAGTAACTATCAAGCACAAGATTCCAATGATTTTTAAACCAAATTGAGGGAACAGAAATTTCACAAATATCCAAAGGGATTTGTAAAGGACAAACTTTCAAACCCAAACTTGATTAACTGAAGAACATAAAACACTTTTATTTTACCTCTTTTTATTCACCCAAGGTAATCAGCATTAGTAACAAGTGTTTACATAACTAGTTGATAAAGAAAAACTTGTACAAACACAGACACAAGCAGTGTCTTTAAGCATAGTACTGAAGGTTGGCCTTCTTCTTGGCTTGGACCTCCAGGATGCCCTCCATGTAATCTTCATGATTCAGCTCTGTGGCTCCACGGCGCAGTGCGATCATACCAGCCTCCACACACACAGCTTTGCACTGGGCTCCATTGAAGTCGTCAGTGCAGCGAGCCAGCTCCTCGTAGTTGACATCTGGACTGACGTTCATCTTACGGGAGTGAATCTGCATGATACGAGCTCTTGCCTCTTCGTTTGGCATGGGGAACTCAATCTTCCTGTCCAGACGTCCTGAGCGAAGCAGCGCCGGGTCCAAGATGTCCACTCTGTTTGTGGCAGCAATCACCTGAAAAACATAAACAATGCAACCAGGGTCAAATCTGGGGTCACTATAACGTGAAGCTGTTACTGAATGTTACAGTATAATGTCTATTTTACAATGTATTCAAAGCATTATTATTATTACAATATGATATTAGACATTTTCTTTTTTTTTTTAAGATGTTGGTATGCTAACCTTGACTTGCATGTTGGGCTGAAATCCATCCAGCTGGTTGAGCAGCTCCAGCATGGTCCTCTGCACCTCTCTGTCTCCAGCCTTCTCGCTGTCAAACCTCTTTGTACCAATGGCGTCCAGCTCATCGATGAAAATGATGGAGGGGGCTTTCTCTTTGGCTAAGGCGAAGGCGTCTCTCACTAGTTTGGCTCCATCGCCGATAAACATCTGGACCAGTTGAGGACCAGCCAACTTCAGGAAAGTGGCCTTTGTCTGAGCGGCGCAGGCCCTGGCCAGGAGTGTCTTTCCAGTACCAGGTGGTCCATACATCAGGACCCCCTTGGGTGGCTGGATGCCCAGGTTTTCAAACTTCTCCTTGTGGTTCATAGGCAGGACTATGGCCTCTACCAGCTCTTGAATTTGCTTATCGAGCCCTCCTATGTCACTGTATTGCTCTGTGGGGCGCTCATCCACTTCCATGGCTTTGACTCTGGAGTCATACTCAGTGGGTAAGGTCTCCAGGATCAGGTAGGAGTCTTTGTTGACTCCAACCAGGTCTCCAGGCTTCAGCTTCTCAGCATCCACCAGCCCGATCACCGGCAGGAAGTAGGTTTGTCTTGTGGAGGTTTTAATGACGGCGCACTTTCCTTTTCTCTGGGAGTCCAGATCCACATTAGCCCCGTCCTCCTCTTGGTCGTTGGGGTCCACATCTAACAGCTCGATCACGTTGGACACCAAGTACGGAAGCGTTTTGTTCACCTTAATCTTCTCCGTGTTTTCTTTGATTTTATCCTTCATGGCCTGCAGCTCGTGAGTCACGCGCAGCACCTCGCTCTTCATTATCTTTATCTCACTGTCGAGGAGACGAGTCCGCTGAACTATCTCCTCTGTGGACATTTTCAACACTTCTTCGCCGATACCATCCTCCACTTCGTCCCAAACTGATTTGTCACTCAGCGACGCCATTTTTGCTCTGTCTGCGCCGGTGGTGAACTGTGACGTAGCGGAACTTAAATGTTTCCTCTTCCGGTTAGCGCCGAAGTGCAGCCTGGGGGTTGGGATCGAGCTGAGGCAAAATAATTAAGTTTGTCGACTCGACACTGCCTTAAATTGCAAAGGTTTGTGCGTAAGTTGCCTAAAGGTTTTTATTGCTTTCAGTCATATAGATCAAAGTTATTTGCAAGTCTCTAAAACTACGAAGCTGCATGTTTTACGCTGCGAGGTGTACTTGCGTTTATCGGCATTGCTGCTAACGTGAGCTAGCTAGTAGGAAGGTATTTAAAACGTTTCATTTATGAAAGCAAATGCATCTTGATGTAAAGCTATCGATGTTTTGATCATTTTGTCAAATATACAGAAGACTAATATTTATTTAAACTGACACAATGCGCATGGTTAAAGGGGATAAATGGCTACTTTGAAACGCTAAGCTTGTAAAAGAGCTAAACTTTGTGTATGTGCCATACATCAGTGCGATGTATGGCACATACACAACCTGGACAACTGGTGCTTGTCTCTTTTGAAGGAAAATAAGTAGGGATTAGAAGAAGCTGTTTGTTTTTGCAGAGTTCGGTAGATTTGGTGTTTTTATTTAAAAAAAATTGTGTGTGTGTGGCGCAGATAGCTCATAAACCCCACTGGACTGGTGCTTCCTGCTGTGTGAACTTCATCAGATTTACATTACTGCCTGCTCCTGGTGGCTGTGTTGGAGTGTGAGGAGCTGACGAGATGGATCAGAACAACAGCATACCGCCTTTTCAAGGACTGCCGTCGCCTCAGGTAATAAGGTCCTTTTGAGTAATAACACGTTTTTATTTTCAGGTCTACCTCCTGAAATTTTGCACAAGTCGCACTGTTGCTTCTAAATGGCAACTTTATTTCCATCAAAGTTTAATCAGCACATTTGGTGTATTAAAGATGCTTTTGATAAATGACCATTTACAGAAATGCACTTTTTTTTGTTGTATTTTTAAGTTAAAATGGTATATTTTCACCTCATATTTTTTTGTCTCCTTTTTGTGGGTGCTGATACGCTTTTGTGCAGGGTGCCATGACCCCCTTACAGATGTTCAGTCCTATACCATATGGCTCGGGTCTGACACCCCAGCCAGTACAGAACACAAACAGTTTGTCTATACTCGAGGAACAGCAGAGACAACAACAACAGCAGCAGCAACAACAACAACAACAACAAGCAGCGCAGCAGGCCAACACAGGTACACACACAGTACCATTATTGATGTCCTTGCCATTTTCTCAGCAACATTCATCCAAAAGTATTGTTTTACTTTTAGTTCTATCTATAAATACAAATTAAACTGTTTGACCTAGGCCTTCCAGGGACACTGGGGCAAGCACCTCAACTGTTTCATTCCCAGGCAGTAGCTGGCTCGACCACGACAGCGCTCCCAGGAAACCCCCCGCTCTCTAACAACCCAGTAACCCCCATGACTCCCATCACACCATCTACACCTGCCTCAGAGAGCTCTGGAATTGTACCACAGCTACAGTATGTTTTCATATCCAACTAATTGAATATTAGCCCAAATATTGGTTTACAAACATAAATAAATAATTGAATTTATGTTTTAAATTGCACTTTCCTAGAATTGTGAGGTCAAATACTCTGAGCTTACATAAGAATATATCAGAGGCTGTACAATTTCTGTTTATGCATGCTTTTTAGTTTCACTCACAGCTGACATAGTTTTTATTCAGCCAAAGTTTATTTTCTCACCCAGGAGTCTGAATTTCAATGAACTGAAATATGGCTTATAATCACAGACAAAGCTACAGTTTCATTCTATAAGATTCTTTTATTTTTTGCAGTTCTTTCTCCTCTGCTTATGTTTTTTATTTACTATTAGAAACATAGTATCTACTGTAAATCTGGGCTGTAAACTGGATCTGAAGACCATTGCCCTGAGAGCCAGAAATGCCGAATACAACCCGAAGGTAAGACTACAATCATTACTCCCCTTATCTATACCATCTGTATCATGCAATGTCTCTGTAATACTTGTCATTTTTCTTTTCTTTTTTAGCGTTTTGCTGCTGTCATTATGAGAATACGAGAACCAAGGACCACTGCTCTCATCTTCAGTTCTGGGAAAATGGTCTGTACTGGAGCAAAAAGGTCAGAACCTTAAACAATGTCTTTGTCACAAAAAGTCCAATTAATAATCTTTTTTAGTACCACCTTCAAGGGGCTTTATCACACTCTAACAAACTCACTCTTTCCAGTGAGGAGCAGTCAAGGTTAGCAGCTAGAAAATATGCTCGTGTGGTGCAGAAGCTTGGGTTCCCCGCAAAGTTTTTGGACTTTAAGATTCAGAACATGGTTGGCAGTTGTGATGTGAAGTTTCCAATTCGACTGGAGGGATTAGTTCTCACTCATCAGCAGTTTAGCAGGTAACCTTTCACACATAGAATAAAAAAATAAGCATTTGAAATTATATCTTTTAAAGTGTTTATTTCATTTGTCAATAAAATAACTTGTGTTTTGCAGTTATGAGCCTGAGCTGTTTCCAGGATTGATTTACAGGATGATCAAACCCAGAATTGTCCTGCTAATTTTTGTTTCTGGAAAAGTAGTACTTACAGGTAAGGCTTGCTGTTGAAAATTTAAGGTTTTGATTATTGTTTAGTGGACTTTTTAAATTAAGATTTTAAATCAATCAAAATATTTTTAAATCGAAACTTAGTAGATTATACAGAATATTTTGCTTTATAGACTCTGGTTACTGATGGGTGTTTTTGTTTTATAGGGGCCAAAGTAAGAACTGAGATCTACGATGCATTTGACAACATATACCCCATTCTAAAAGGCTTTCGCAAAACAACATAGAACCTGGAAATAACTTCACCAATCTTTTTTTTTTTTTTTTTTAACTTCCAAGTTCTTTCTTTTCAATAAATGTTAAACTCCACAAGTAAGGCTGTAAGGGCTGCTGTACAATGTTGACTTTTTTCCCCCTCATATTTTTAAACAAGATTATAGTTCCTTTTCCCTGTTCTTTTTTCCTGCATTTTTGTTTTTCCATCACACACCTAATTGTAAATACAACTGTAAGAAACTGTAAAGTATTGTTGAGAAAAATCAGTCTTCATTTATCTGTTTTATTTGAAACTGTTTTAAATACTTTTGTACATTGTTTTTCTTTTTAATTTCTCAAGTTTTAATGATACATGCACAAATCTGTTCAACTCCTAATTTCTGAAGCCTAATTTCCTGAACAGTAATTGAAGATTTATACCCTTAAAATAATTAAAGTTGAATTAATGTAAATACTACCACCAAAGTTTTCATCAGGTTCTTGCTTGTTCACATTTTTTTTAAGTTTAGGTACTTTCAGACTTTAACTTGTTGCTGATTGTTGTATTTGAAACAAGCATTTTACTTAAAAAGACAGATGGGCTTTTGTTATTACAGAAAGAAGTATTTAATGGTTAAACTTGAGAGTGTACGTATATTTTTGTATTTCATTAGTGGGAAAGTGACTCCAACTGCAGGAATAACTTATCCGAGTTTTAAATAAAGCACCAAGTGGCAGTATGTTGGCAGAAAATGTTTGGAAAGTTTAGTTTTTTGTCCATTTCAAATTATGGATGCGTGTTTGCTGTTTTACCTGTTCCGGTTGTCTTTTTATTAGGACACTTAGATAATTATTTTTAAGTGAATGAGCAATGTACACTTCTTGATGTGCTTGTGTGTTAAATACAATTTCGACTTGTCACACCCAACAACCATGACAACATTTTGCAGTCAGTGTTTGTTCCACAGTGCATTAGGGTAACATGTTTGGTCAAGTACGGTATTTTCACCATCTCTATCTTCCAGCTGACTTCTTTGCTGTCTGCAGATTTATTAGAAAGCTTTTTAGATCAAATGCTTCTGAAAACATTCATGTGCTGCCCAGTGTATTAATAAAGTTGCACATATTAACATTAAACGTCTCGTCTTTGTGATAACATTATAATTTTATTCTGCAATTTAATTCTTATGCATTCAGCAAACATCTTGAATGCAATAAAAACATTAATTAAATTCAGTTTATTTATATAGTGCCAAGTTGTCTCGGTACCAAATAGAAATGTTCATATATAAAAATAACACTTAACTGAGGAGCAGACTGTTTTGAATTTAACTATCCCAGACTCTTGAGAAAGCATGCAGGAGACAGTGGAAAGGAAAAACTCCCTCATGAGGAAGAAACCTTTAGCAGAACCAGGCTCAGGACAAGCGGCCATCTGCT
>JARVLU010000599.1:15192208-15205306 GCA_031762415.1 Simpsonichthys santanae | reverse complement strand
AGCAGTCCCCCCCCCCCCCCCACCACCACCAAAATTATCCAAGGGAATTAATATTCAGAACAAATATGCAACAAATTATACTGATTTAAAAGCTTTAAGTGAAATGAGTGAAGGGAAATCAACTATAAGTTTTTCCATGTTTATTTGCTGGTCACAGCAAACTTCCTGAATAACAGAAGGTTTTCATACACAACAGATACTCAAATTAAAACTAGACCAAGAATAGATTGTGTCTAAGTGGATTCTTGTCCAGGAAACTATGCATTTGATAGGCCTTTCCGTGGAAATGAATTCCTTTGTTAGCAGGAAGTGATGCAATTACAGCATGTCCACAGCTGCTGCAGCAGATTGCTGTCTGAAAAAGATAGTAAAAGATCCATATCACGACGAGGGACAAGCTACCACTGGTCAGATGAAGCCACGACTCTCTGATGAGACAAAAAAGATATGTTAGGTATGCTCTGTACCGTGTTTTTATGATAAGGCCAGATTCTGTCTGAGTACGGCAACATATGGTGTCACGTAATGAAACATGCAATTATAGAGGAAAACAAGATGGCTCTTTTACCAAGAGGGAAAGTTGTTATATAATTTATTATTTAGAAGCCAGACATTAATATATTAACTAAATAAAGAAGAAAGTTATGTTATCATCACACATATTTCCCACTCTGATAATAAAATGAAGGAGAATTATGGGGAAAAAAAGAGAGCGAGGTGAAACCAGACCAACATTTCTAGTTAACAGTTTATAAAATACCCAATTCTAGATGAATTATTTCAGTTTTTCTTGTACTGTATGTGTAAAAATGTAGGAGTCTTAAAAGTTTCCTTTTTGCTCCACTGGTGGGACTACCGTAATTTTTGGACTATAAGGCGCACCGGATTATAAGGCGCATTAAGCCAAACATGTTCATTTTGACAGATTTTTGAGCACCGTGTACATAAAACTAGTTTGAGGTCAGTAAGCACAACCAGAATTAATATATAAGGTGCACCGGATTATAAGGCTCACTGTCGATTTTTAAGCAAATTAAAGGATTTAAAGTGCGCGTTATGTGAAAAATACAGCAATTCTGACATTGTTCAGCTGCTCCTTCTTGTAATACACGTCATTCCTCCCTTCCTGTTTTTCCATTCACTCCTGTGAAAGTTTAGTGGATTTTTTTGGCAACACAACACTCGGCATTTTTCTTTTTACTCCAAATGCTTTAAACATTTCTGTCTGATTTAGTTTTCTCTCAGTGACAGTAAAACTCACAACGCCTCTCCTTCTCGGCATCTTTCAGGACGAGTTTGACAAGCTGCGTCCTCTGTGTTACACCAGCGCAGATGTGTTCATGCTGTGCTTCAGCGTCGTCAGTCCTGCCTCCTTTCAGAACGTTCCAGAAAAATGGGTCCCGGAGATTCGGAACCACGCACCGTCTGCACCGCTTGTCCTCGTTGGGACGCAGTGTGACCTCCGAGAGGACGTCAAGGTGTGGAGGTTTATCACATAAACAAAAATAGGTCTCACGTTAATGCTTGTTGTGTGTTTCGTGTTCTCTTCTCAGTGTGTAAAGCTTCATTACAGTCACAGAAAGAAATTAAACTGACATTATGATTAAATGTTGGTCATTTTATCAGGCTTTTGTTGTAGATGCGCACATGATGAGATATATAGACACATCTCTCTTCTTTGTTTTGCCAACCCCTCACTTTTAATTATTTATTTTTGCAAAACCCATATAGCAGACAATCCAATCCATTAAATATTTTTCCACTAAAGACATTGAAAATGTTATCATCCGTGGCAGTACATTTGACTGCTTGAGTAGAAACTATTCTTGCTATGGCTCAAAGAACATATTAAGGTAGTTTATGAACCTGGAGCACCTCAATGGGATCTCAGTGTTAAGTACTTTTTTTGATTTACATCATTAGTTTCTATTGTGACATCTTGGTTTCCTCTGGAAAATTCAGTAGCAATTTTATTTTATTTTAAAGTAAAAAAAAAAAAGCCATAGTTCCTGTCATCCGTTTGCTCCATTGTTCACAGCTCCCGTTGGTTTTATAAAAGCAACCATTCATCTTTGGCACCTGCAGTGTCATATATCTCATCTTGTTGCAGTGCATTAAAAATACAGTTAGCAGAGAGGATTTCAGTGCAGTCAAGTTCTCAGAGGAGGTTGACACATTACTGTAGTGTTTTTTATGAAACATGCCATGACAGTTTTATGATCGCTAACATTTTTTTTGTCATTTATATATGGTTCTTTCACAAGTTCAAAAATCAAAGCTGGTGCCATGTTGTACCTTTTCCAAACACACGTTAAAAACATTGTGATGGCGTAGTTTCTGTTTTATTGAATAAAATATATATTTGCTGCTCAATCAGTATGTAAAGTAACTGATGCCATCTTATTTTAGGTCTTGATTGATCTGGCTAAATATCGAGAGCGGCCCATAGACCCGGCGGATGCTCAGGACTGTGCCATGGAGATTGGAGCTGTGGCCTACGTGGAATGCTCCTCTCTGACCCAAAAGAATCTCAAGGAAGTGTTTGACACAGCCATACTGGCAGGCATACAGAATCACGGCTCCCGTAAGGACTCGAGAGGGAAACAAAAACGCAGGAAAAAGCAAAGGCAAAAACCGGACAACATGAAGAGCTTGTCCAAGTCTTGGTGGAGAAGGTACTGCTGCGTGGCCTAAAGCAGACCTGTGACGGGTTCGGTTCCTGCTGTGAGTGGGGATCGAAAAGTCCGATCCTTCACTTAAGTACCTCTGAACTGGTTTTGGCTTAATCTGGATTCATTCTGCACAAAAGCTTCTTTTTTTGTACAAATGAACTTAATGAAAGATTTAGCCTTAACTGTGGTAGAAAACTAAGATTTTCATAAAGATAAAATGTTTTTGCTCCTATTGCAGGTGAGTTTTACTACTGAGCCTCTGATCTGAGCCCGTTGCACGGTGCTCCTGCGTTTCTTGAGTTAAGCTTGTATGAACAGTACTTTTATTATGGCAGAACATGTGAGAATATTAAGTACAGTATTTGACTACTTCAGGTTTAAAAAAACCTCACTTTGTAAAATTCCCTATAAGTATATTATGAGCTTTAACCCGCTTTATGTTGCCTTGAACAAAACTGGAATCTCATCAGAATATAAGTATTATCATCAGTGACTTAAATGCAGCCGCTTACTGTAATTTTTCTAAATTATGTCTAACTTTGGACTTGCTTCTTAGAGATGCAGAATGGAAGAGAGCTGCCCTCTGACCAAACTTTGTCATCTAGGATTATGACCCAGACATGATCACCAGACATATTTAAAGCCAAAACAAATCCAGCCGGGAGATGTTTTAGCACCGCAGAATTTGAGCCATTGTTATTCTTTGTAAAAATTACCAACTCATTATATCTTGACCACAGACACTGCTTCTTGTTCTGCCACCCGTTAATTAGTGTCAAACCTGGATCATGCTTGTTTAACTTTAGTCCTGAGCAGAACAATGAATGAACGATAAAGTCCGACTTAAAGAGTTCAGCCTGGCTTGGTGAGGTTTTAGTTAAGTGCTGAAGATTTAACCTAACCCCAAACTTTTGTTCCACGAGGATGACAGAAGCAAATTTAAAATCTAAATAAAAGAGAGATTTCCAAATAAGTTGTATTATAAAAATTAAAATAGACCGTTTTGTTACACATTGAGTTTGTATTGGTTGTATCATCCTGAAAATGGAGTTGGTTAATCATAAAGATTTTTGTTGTGGTGGAAGGTTTCTAGGTTGTCCTTGACCTTACTCAGACAAGATGATTAATCAATTTATGATCACGGTGTTTCACAAGTATAAGGATCTCAGAGGGCTTCTTTATACATCAAAATGAAGAAATCTCAAAAAATGTTAAACGAGCATTCAGGCAACTGATCGTTTAGATCAGCAAGGTAGGCAAAAACATGTTTTTATATGTTTTATTTTGTTTGATGTGAGTTTGATTTATCTTTTTTAACAATTAAACTGATATAAATATGAGCACTTAATATAATGAGATCAACCATGTGGTCAGTTTCACGACAGACTTTATAGTTTATTTTATTTTTATTAAAAACAACAGATTCAGATTATTAATTACTGCCATCTTTTGGGTAAACATCACATACATCACCTGCAGTTTTCCCTGTCCTCTCAAACAGGTTGAATTCAGTTCAGAATGTGTAAAAATAAACCAAAATGCAACAAGTTTGACCTGGAAACCCTCAGCAGTACATTAAATCAGAAGTAAAAGTCACTTTCATCTGTTATATTTTTCTGTCTACACAATCTTTGTGTGAAACAGAAAAGGAGAGAATGAAACCTTAAACATCAAACTTCATTTTTTTGTTGAACAAAAACACATTTTTAACAGAAAAGTGTGCTTTACAGTCTTGACTTGTGTCTCATTAATTTTTTTTTTTTTTTATGTCTGCATTCTGGGCAATCGTACCATTAAAATGTCAAATTTTTGGTCTTCGTGTCAGTTTTTTTTTTTTTGTTTGTTTTTTTTGCACTAAACAATAAAAACTGAGTAACATTTTTATAAAATCTGAGCTATCCATCCAGCACCAGGTTTTCCATGTCATGATTAATAAGTTTTATTTTTTTAATGAGGCAAATTAAGACTTGAAACAGTCATTGAACAAAAGTTGAAGTCATAAACTTTAACTTCTGTTTCCGTCTCAAGGACTCGTAGACATGTAACTTCTGCTTCGTGATGTTGAGTCAAAAGATGAAGGAGACTGCAGCTTCCTGCATGTTGACGATGTTGCTGCTGTAACTGAATGTGTTCACTGTGCCGATGTTTCGCTCTTGATAGCAAACGCTTTGTGTCTTGCAGGGAAAAGACACAATAGGTTGTTTGTCTTGGTGATTGTGTGTCGTCTTGGTTCATTGTGGAGTTAAGCAGGCTAAAGGTCATACACAGTTTTATGACAGACTGCATTTCCTGTGTCACTTTCTGCTTACAGTACATTTACACTTTTACAACAGCAGATTTCCTATGAAGACAGCTTTATGTATAATTAATTCCAAATATAATACCTTAACATATTAATGATTTGCATAATAGCTGCTTCTTCCTTTTGATCAGGAATTGAAGATAAATTCTTCCTACTTTGCATTTCTTTTTTGATGCAGCTCAAAAACACAATTTCCTCTTTTAATTCCCTGAATCCTGTGTACATTCAGCTTCAGCTACTTTGTTCTCACGTCACATTCAAAGGATATACATGTTAAATCATAGAATGACTCTGCATCTTAGCAAAGCTTTTAAAACGTATTATAAAGAGTTTAATTTCCTTCTCAAGTGGTTGATTTGCAGCTGAAATGAGCGTTTCTGTTTAATTAACAGTAAAGCATTGCTATTCAGTGGTACTCCAAAGGAGTATGATATATATTTGTTTACATTGATGATGGATCAAAACTCCATTAAGTGACAATGTCACTTGTGTGTTTTATGATGTTTAGACTTATTGGGTATAAAGTTGCATAAACATCCATGTAAGTTGGTCTGAGGATACAAACGTGGCTGCTTTGTGCAAACATGTCGGTTTTGTTTGTTTATCGTTCCTTTAATTTCCCAGAAATCTACGCGTTTAAACAAAAGCAAAGCAAAGTGATGGAGTCAGCGCAACATTTGCTGGTTTAGCCGAGGTTGTTCGCTTTCAGTGTACACCTGAGCATGCTCAGATGGGACACCAGCTGAGAGCTTCTCTTGGAGAAACCAAACCAGTGCATGAAACATCCCAGAGTGTAAAAAGACAGGGAGAGATCTGCTGAAGACGTCATGTTTGAGCAGATCTGCAATACCCTGGGAAATAAAGAACATTTGGAATAAGATATGACGTGTTGTGTTCTTGTTCTGTGGAAATGTTTGTGTTTCCGCTGCCGTGTAATGAAAACCAGCAGAATGCTACTGAGATAAGGTGCACACGCTTTTTTTTTTTTGGAAAAGTTGCTCTTTTGAAATGTTTGTGCACGTGCCAAGGTTTCAGCAATGTTGTCAGGAAAGGGATCTAAGCTCAACGGATCGTTAAGTTTCTTTGTTTGTTTGTTTGTTTGTTGCCTTGCTTTCATTTGTGTTTTGGCTGAAGTCGTGCTTTGAAGTTGCAGTTTTTGACTTTGCCAAGTCCAACAGCCCCGCTGTGCTCGAGGGTTTGAGACGTGGGTGATGGAAGGGCCTAAAAAACACACGTATGAACTTAACGAACGCACTCTGAAAACACAGAGGGAACCATCTAACATCAGAGTGGATCATCATGAAAAGACGCTGCACCACCTGGTTACAAGAGCTTTATTTTGAAGGCTGCCATCTAGTAAGTGGCCTGTGTGTGTGATTTAGAAACAAACTGCTTTATTAACACATTTAACAGAGGAAAAAAAATTACATTTATCCTGATGTCCATCTCCTGGGGGTGGGGGAGACAAAAAACAACGCTTGTTATCCTAAATGCTATTTATTTTCAATCCAAACTTCTCAACACTTGCATCAAGTTCGTATGTAATACAGTACAGGCTCAACTGACAAGTCATTCATTCAACCTTTATTTATTCAGGTTAATCCCATTGATTGTGGTCATTACATGTCTACTGTGGCCCAACAGTGAATAAATTACTCATAAAGTTTATTCACCTCTTCTTGTAAACACTGTCGTCTGCACGATGACGGCGCAATTCTCCAAAGCTGTAAGATCTTGAAACTGCATCCAGAGTCAAAACTCTAGAAACCTATTTAATAATAATTAATAATTCATTTCACTGTGTTACACTCCAAAGGGCTCATTTTGTACTTTCATAGACAATATTGGATAAAATGTTGAACAGTAATTAAATAACACTTTTTAATTGATCAAACAATGTTCGTTTTCATCTTTGTCATCAAATCTTAATGTTCACCTTTTTGTCATTTAAACCTGGAAGCACTCTTCTTTTGTTTGAAAAAAAAAGTTCTTACCCCTCTTCTCATTCTCTGGCATTTTGCCTGTTGGCATTGATTTTGGTGTATTTTTTTTTTTTTGTGTGTGCCACTTAAAGTCAACACTGCTGTTTGTGTGACTCATGTAACTTAACTCTTATCATGCCAAACAAATTCAGAGTGACACACGCTCCTGGAATTTTTACTGAACAAGTGAAATGGCTGCCTGTGTGTGTGTTTTATTTCTTCATCGTTCTTCTCTTGATCTTTATTTTTCCAACACACTTCATCCTTTTCTATCCCCCTTTTTGAAATCATCTTCTTTCCCTTTCTTTACTTCTCCAATCGAACCCTCTGTCTTTTAGCTCATATGGGTAACTTACTGTATGTGGAGAAAAAAAAAATGAGGCGAGCAGTTGAGAAACACTGGGACACAGCTTGCTCCAGCCCTCCTCCTCCTCCTCCTTCTCCTCCTCCTCCTCCTCATGTGGCCTTTTAACAACAGCTGACTTCAGTGTTTACATTGCTGCTGATGACGCCTCAGATGTGACGTTCGTCATCAGGACTCAGCCCACGTTTACGCCCTGAACACATCGCACGGCGAAACAGTTATGTGGCAGATTTTCACTGCACAAAATTTGCTCATTTACTGGAAAAGCCTTGCTTCAATTAGAGGAGAGGCTGAGGGTTGAACGTGTGCAGGGGAGGATAATGGATGTACAAGGACATCGAACATGGAGCTGCCATGGAGGAGGAAAAGGAGGATTGTAGAATGTAGGGAGGGAGGATATGCCTGAGGAGGAGAGTTTGAGGCAGATCTCTACTGTGGTAAAAGCAGCCAAAAGAGAAAAACAAAAGACTTACTGGAAAAGAATAAGTAATTGGAAGGTCATACGTCAGCAGCAACAGCTGTCACACAACAAGAGAAATATGTCATGTCCAATAACAAGAATGAGAAGAGTGCAACTTTTATCGGCCCTAAATATATATTTTTTCTCTCTCATTACTTTTGTCTCCATGATGCACATACATTTGATACAGTGTTCCACAATCCAAGTGAAAGTAAAAGCACAGAGCTCAATGTTATGTCAGTATAATGTAAATCGTTTGACAAGATTAGTTTACCTGCAAACCACGTGTTTTCACTTATCTATGGCTGAATGCTGCAGCTGGATTGAGTTCTGAGAGTTTAACGACAGACTGGAGTCCATGAGTCCACTGATAACGATGATGAAGGTGTCATTTGTTCTGCCATCATGGTACAACTCAGAGCTGCAGAGATATCAATCAGAGCGAGTGTACACATACCCACACACAGCCTGCAGAGGAGGTGTAATCAGACAAAATGATTGAAAACACATGTGGCCTTCTGTTGTGTTATATGACTTCAAAATAAGAGTTTATAAATACCATACAATTTTATTTATAGAGCACTTAAAACAGTGACGAGGCCAACCAAAGTGCTGTACAGACAGAAAAAACATGCAACACATAAAGCAACATACAAAATGAAGTTAAATCAGAATAGACACAAAAACATTGCAGATAATAAATATAATGATCAGCCTGTGTGAAGCATACAGGTTCAAAACACAGATCATCTGGTGTTGAAAGCTACAGAATAGTAGTGGGTTTTTAAATGTGATTTGAAAACCAAGAGGGAGGGGGCCTGTCTGACGAGCAGAGGTAGCTTGTTCCAAAGTCCCGGGCCTGCTACAGAGAAGGCCCTGTCACCTCTGCGCTTAAGACGAGTTCCTGGAACTGTGAGGAGCAACTGGTCAGCTGACTCAGAGAACGTGGTGGGACATACAGCTGTAGCAAATCAGAGAGGTGGGGAGGGGGGGGTCGACTGTTCAGATATTTATAGACATACAGGATAAATTTGATTGGATTCGAAGGTGAACCAATTCTGGATTTGTCAGGGAGCCAATGGTGAGAAGCTAAAACTGGAGAGATATGATCTCCCACTAACTCCAGTCATAACTCTGGTAGCAGCATTTTAGATCAACTGAAGACTTTTTAAAGAAGTATTGGAACACCCAGATAATAAACCATTGCAATAGTCCAGTCTGGATGTGACAAATGCATGAACCAGTTTTCCTGCATCATTTTTTTATGAGATGTTTCTAATTTTAGCGATATTACACAGGTGAAAGAAGGCGATTCTAGTAACGTTTTTAATTTGGGGGATAAAAGACACGTCCTGATCAAAAATAACATCAAGATTTTTAACATTAGAGCTGGAGGCCAGATTAATGACCTGCCTGCTGCCCTTGGGCCTCAGTTTGGCTTTGTGGGCTGTTTGACCCAAAGGCAGCAGGCAAGTTAAAAATCAACATGTCATGTGTAACTTAAAAACAAAGCTAAAGCACCAAACGCTGCAGTTTCTCTAATGGCAACCCTCAGCTGACTCCAAAAGTAAGTCGGTCCTTATTAGACTACCCCCAATGTTAAAAATTTCAAGGTCAAGGTTTTTTGTTGTCATTCGCATCGCATGTGGTGGAACAAAATTGTGTACACAGGGTTACATCCAACAAAAGCATAAATTGTAAAAGAAAAACAGTAATAAGATCCAAGATATGAACTAAGAAATATGCCAAACATTTAAAAGTGCAAAAACAGTAATACACCGAACAACAGCAGCACGATCTGTATATTAAAAAAAAAAAGATGGACACAGTCACTGTTGCATCACCTGTGTGCAACCTGACATTTTAAAACACTGCACTTAGTGGTCAATGTTTTTGGTTTATTAGGTCCAAAATGAAACAAAAGTGATTGATCTGAATCCTAGGATGCTGCTGGCTATTTCACCTGCCACTTTAAAGTGATCCTGCCAATTATAACTTAGAACTGGTTTAAATTGATGAGTCAACTCCAGTATTTAATGTAAAACTATCTTTGATGGTGCATGTCAAATTAAGCTGTGTGCACAAAATCATGACTTGTTTGTTCATATATGAAAATATTAATGTAAAAGACTGATTTGCCATGTTAAATGGAGCATGTAATTTCCTCCATGTAGCGAAAATGGGACACAATCTCAATTTTTGCCATTTTTCGTTTAGTTTATCCTACATGTTTAGCAAATACTGTACAGACTTTCAAACCAAACATTCCAAGTTATGTTATTGTCTTCAACCTACACTGTAGCATTTATGCTAAAAGGTTATTTTAAGTTTATCTCCTGGAATAAATGACCTATGCCCATCCAAGCATATTTCCCTTCACCTTTTTTTGTACAATGCTATAAAGCCAGTGTGACTGTGTGTGTTTCAGCTTTTGTGTGTACCGTATGTCAACAACTCTGTCACACTCCCTATCGCTTCCTGAAACCATATTAGCGGGCCATTTTCAGAATTCTACGGTGGGTTTCCTTCTGCCCATCGAAGACCCAATTACTATCAGTTTTGCTGCTTCGCTTTTTGCATTCAGTGACAGAACTGTTTCCCTTGTCTGTTCTCGTCTTTCCTCCCCTCATCACTCGCTCTCCGTTTTTGCTTCTGTCTCTATTTGACCCTCTCGTCCCATCTTTCTCAAAGTGTGTCATTCTCTTGCCACACACACACACACACACACACGTCAGTGTGAAATAAGAGAGGGGGAAAATTACAGGACTTTGTTTTTTTTCCACCCAGAATTATTGAAATCCGCCTTGATGCTAATGGCAGATCATGTCCGCCAAAGTGCTTGAACATTTCACACACGCACCCACAGAGACACACGAATTTGCATGTGAATTCAGGCAAAAGGCATTTGGTGGCACGCTAGTTGGTGTGTTCATCTGCCTGTGTGCGTTGGGATGTGTATAGGCAGCGCTCAACGCATTTGCCATTAGCCAGAGTGCGCATATGGAGGCAAGGCTTGTCAGCCACATTAGCACACATGGCTAACCTTGATGTTAGCTTGTCCCTACCCAGACGCTGGTCCCCCTGGCTCCCAGCACCCACCAGGCCCAGCTGAAGATCACGTCTCCTGGCATCTCACTTTATTTCCACCAGCTTTAATGGCCCCATTGTTTTTAATCGCTGGTGTCAAAGCTTTTCAACCCACCACCAGCTTAACTTTATCCTTCTGATATTATTTTGGTCACATTCTTTTTACATAGCTCTGTTGTAATTATTTTGCCTTCTATAAACCAATTAATTGTCCTAGGCTGCTTGTGTACCATTTAAACATGACTTTTGTAAAGTCTAAATCTTACTTGCTAGTTACTGTTTGGTATTTTTTTTTTCCTGAAAGTCTTGAGTAAAAACAGTAAGACCAGTGTACATCAAGTTTGCATAAAATGTGCTCAACTTAAATCTTTAAAAATGTCTTCTTTTTTCAGTATTTGAGTGGCCAACTTTTCATTTTTTGGGTTATTTTCCAATTTCTGACAAATTCTTTTCGGTTCTGTTTATTGCATTTTTGGTCGTAGTTGTTTAAAAGTTATGTACAGAATGAAGTACTGTAAGGCTTTCAGTAATATTTGTACAATTAACATATCAAAAGTCACAATTACAAGTTACTTTATTAAATGTTACTTTTTATGAAATATCATTGTTCATCCAAATATTTGATCCATTTATTTTCACATTCTTAGGCACAGTCGCTGCAGGGACCTATGCCAGGGTTTCTTAGTTTATGTAGATTTATTATTGCTGCACATTTTTTATATATATATCACTTCTCCAGATGTTCATAAAATTCTTTTTTCAGTTCAAGTAAACAAAAACAGCTTGTATATTTGTGATTTATTTCATGCCAGAATAACTTTTCTGTTTCTCACTGAACCTGCTAAAAGTATCCACATGGGCTTCAAGAGGCTAAACACAGCTTTCACATTCCCTTGTGTCTCTCTTTTGGCTTTATTAAATACGCCTTTATCACTGAGCATCTCTTTGACCTGACCTTACCCTCTTCCTCAATCTGTCCAACCTCCCCACTTTAGTAAACACAACTTGTTTTGTCTTTTGGCGTCTTGGACTCATCTTTAGTGCTTGTGTGTGTTTCTGTAAAGAGACATCACCAGCAGTCAAGTCATGGAACATTACATGAACCATTGGGCTGTGTGATGTTTGTTTACCTGGACTGTCTGCCTTCTCGTCTCTTGGTGTGTATGTATGTGGAGCCTGGCTCGCTGTGCTGGCCGTGATGCTCGGCTGAGCTGATGGATATGCATACTAGCTCAATGGACGGATAAAGGGAAGAACGCCGCGGGGTAGGTTTTGATGGTGGATGGATGGATGTTAGCTAGCGTAGCTCCATTTGGTCAGATCAGCTCCAAGCCATTGGTCTCAGTGATTAACGGGTCTGTCAAATGGTGATGGAGAGAGGGAGGCTTGAAAAGACAGAGTTTGATAGAAAAGAAATGTTACATCTGAAAGGATAAATGGAGCAGATTTGACCGCAGTTGAGCTTATTACATAGATGTTGTTTATGTTGATGGCTCCATTTTAGACCATTGTGTTTCTCTGGAATTGTTTTACACCATAAATTTATTTAACTAAGTGTTTTGTGTTCAGTGATACTTTTGCTTCAATTTATCTCTGTAATTTCCACTTCAGCTGTTTGGTCTTTTTGTATTGGCCCTGTTATAACTGTATACATAAATCAACCCTCTGTGTTTGTCTTTCCAGCACCCAGAACTGTAATACGGCCACACTATGGGCTTTTGATGATTCTTTCAGATGCTGGATATTTTCGTTTGATGTTAAATGTTCTGAAGCTTCCCGGACAGTGAATACTTGTGACAGAAAATTATTTTTAAAAATCTGTATAAAATTATTTTTTTAAATGTCCTATTCAGGATGGATTGCCATCACTTTTTAATCTATATGCTGTCATAACTCCTTCCTATCCAACATTTCATGTGTTTTTGTTTATCTGAGGTTGTATTCATTTCATTTTGGAGACCCAAAAAGGACCACGTGATTCTTTTAAAGATCATGTGTTCATGCATATCATGTTTTATTTTGACCAAATATTGAGAATTTGTTGCATCATACTACAAAGCCAGCCACTTGGAAACACTGTTTCAAATAGAAAGCACACCTGGACCTGCCATTCTGTCTTTTCTCTGTACAGGTAGTCCCCGGTTTCCGGCCGAAATCCGTTCTTCCGGCCCGGCCGGAAACCGATTTAGACTTAAACCGGAACTGCTCGCCGTGGCGGCCGTAAACGCGGA
>JARVLU010000599.1:15163883-15189321 GCA_031762415.1 Simpsonichthys santanae | reverse complement strand
AGACTGAGCTGAATACAGCATCTCAGACTGAGGAAGTCTTTCGGACGAAAGACGAAACGTTTCTACAAATTTTTTTTGCTTTGTTTTGTTTTGTTTTTTGAATGTCCAGAGGACCAGACTTAGCTTTTTTAGATTGTCCTTTAGTGTTGTTTTAACCATACCACCTTCGAGGTAGAAACAAAAGAGTAACTTGTTAACAAAATAAAATAAAATGCAAAGATGGTGAGAATATAATTTTGAATAATATCAAAACAAACCCACAAACAACAATGTTCCATTGTAATTATCCTTTAAAGCCAATATTAAGTCAAAATTGTTATTGATCTCATATCAGTAAAGCAAAATATATACATGTATATATATTTTCATCTTACAAAGAGAAAGAAACATGTTATAGCCTGTTTCTTTCTGGGAAGATTGTTCTTATTATCCCACCTCCTGTGTTTCAGTCGGTCAGAGTCAGGCTTTAAAAATATAGAACCGTCTGAAAAGATCATATATAATTAGTCTAAAATAGATGAGACGATCAGAGCAGCGGTCATGAGATGTTTGTTCATATGATTGAGCTTTGCCACATGCAGACTACAGATCTGCTGCTGCTGGCCCAGGACGGTTTCAAATCAGGTCACAAGATGAAACAATTTATCACAAGAGCTGTTGTAGATTTAAACTTCTGTCCCCGGGTGAAAGAGTTTATTTTAGCCATCAAAGTGAGCGTTGCAGTTTCAGCTGATCAGTTTCAGGAGCATTCTACCTTGGGCAAACAGGGAACACATGATTGTTGGAGAATGAGGAAGCTGCCATAGTTCATGTGACAGCTGAACAGAACGCCTTTCACTGAGACACCACAGCCACGTCCTCACAATGATAAAACCTCGCAGAAGAAATGTTCCATGTAATGAAGCTTGTCAGTGTGGACGCTTGCTTGTAGATCTGAAATGTCTAAAATAGATGGATGTGAATGAAAGTTTTATATAGAAACTACTATGAGCTGGTCTGATAGCTTAATAGGAAGTGTTGAATTTAAATCATTTTATTATTAGTTCAACTAGAACACTAAAAGATTATTTTCTCAGAGACAGTGCATGTTTTCAGAAGTTAAAACTTTTTGTGAGCTGCTGACTTTCCTGTTATTTTAATCAAGATCGTGCATTAAGTCCGCACTGCACAACATCCAGAGCCTTAAGGAAATCAGAGCGAATCTAATCCACCCTCGGAGCTCTGCCGCTGCGTAGCTTTTTAACGACCTCGGCGACCTCAGCCACGGTCGTGGACAGACCAACACCGACGTCCCCAAACTCCGCTTCTTCAACGTGCCGGTGGGATTAAGGTCCGAGAAGTATTCCTTCCACCTCCCGATGACATCACTGGTTGAGGTCAACAGCAGACCACCTTCACTGAACACAGTGTTAGTAAAGAGTTGCTTTCCCCCAACTGCCTGATGGTTTGCCAGAATCTCCTGGGAGCCAACCGAGTGGTTATACAAGGCCTCAGTAAACTCCTCCCACATCTGAGCTTTTGCCTTTGCAACGGCCAAGGCTGCGGACCGCTTGGCCCTCCGGTACTCCTCAGCTGCCTCTGGAGTCCCACCAGCCAACAAGGACCAATAGGAGTCCTTCAGCTTGGCAGCCTCTCTAACTCGAGGTGTCCACCACTGAGTTTGTGGATGACCACCGTGAGAAGCACAGACAACCTTGCGGGCACAGCTTAAGGCAGCTTCTTCAACAGTTGAGTCGTGGAACATGGCCCACTCAGACGCAATGTCCCCCGCCTCAGCGGGGACGTGGTTAAAGCTCTCCCGGAGGTGCGAGTTGAAGATCTTTCAGATGGGTTCTTCTGCCAGGCGTTCCCAGCAAACTCTTACTACACGTAAGGGTCTACCGGGTCTGACAGGCATCTTCCCCCACCATCTGATCTAACTCACTAGGTGGTGATCAGTTGACGGTTCAGCTCCTCTCTTCACCCGAGTGTAAAAAAAAAAAAAAAAAATGGCTGCAAATAAGACGACATGACTACAAATCAATCATCTATCTGGTGCCAAGTGCACTTATAGACACCCTTATATTTAAACTTGGTGTTCGTAATGGACAGACTATGACTAGCACAGAAGTCCAACAACAGAACACGGCTTGGGTTCTGATCAGAGAGACCGTTCCTCCCAATCACACCCCTCCAGGTACTGCCATTACCCACGTGTGCACTGAAGTCCCCCAGCAGAATAAAGGAGTCCCTACCTGGCGCACCTTCCAGCACCCTCGCTACGGACTCCAAGAAGGCCGAATACTCTGAACTGCCATTTAGCACATAGGCAAAAACAACAGTCAGAGTCCGTCCCACCACCCAAAGGCGCAGGGAAGCCACCCTCTCATCCACGGGGGAAAACTCCAACACACAGGCACCAAGTCAAGTAAGAATCTTTTGGAATCCTGGCAGAAACCAATGCAGCCTGTTTTTGATTTTCATCTGTCTTATAATCTGTCTGTTTTGCTACTTTTACATCTTTGTTTTAACTTTAAAAAAAATAAAAATCTATATTTCTCTCTTATGTTTGTCTATTGTTGATTGTCCAAGGAAAATCTATTGTTGTGGTCATCATCATTGTTTGTTTGTAGCCAGGTCTCTTGTAAATGAGTCCTCGAGGCTCAATGGGATCAACCTGCCTAAATAAAGGTTGAATGAAAATAAAAAAGTCGGGGGGCTACAAGTAAACCCACACCAGCTCGACGCCTCTCACCATGGGCAACTCCAGAGTGGAATAAAGTCCAGCCCCTCTCAAGGAGATCGGTTCCAGAGCCCAACTATATCTAGTCGGTACAGCTCAACCTCACACACAAGCTCAGGCTCCTTCCCTGGCAGAGAGGTCACGTTCCATGTCCCAAGAGCCAGCTTTGGTAAGTCAGGGTCCGAGCGCTAAGGCCTTCAGCCACTGCCCATCATGCACCTGACTTTTGTGCCCCTCCTGTAGGTGGTGGGCCCCACAGGAAGACAAACCCATGTTGCTCATTCGGGCTGAGCCTGACTGGGCCCCATGGGTAGAGACCCAGTCACCAGGTGCTCGCCAACGAGCCCCTCCATCAGGCCTGGCTCCAGGGTGAGTAACCCACGTCTGGGCAAGGGACACAGAATTCCTTGAAATATATTGTATTGTCCATCAAAAGTCTTTGGAACCACTTTTGTCTGGCCTGTCATCTAGAACCAGTCTGCCTTGGGAGACCCTACCAGGGGCAAATATAATTGCCCCTGCACAACTCCTATATGACCTTTAAGGTGCACAAACTCCTCCACCATGATAAGGTGGCAATTCAATGAAGAGTAAGGAGAAACTCAGACTTTAGGCAAATATGTCTTATTTTGATATTCCTTCAAGATGCATTTTAAATAAGCTTGTGCTTAAATAAATTGAAAAGAGTGATTAGGTAGTATTTATGGTAGTAATAAAATCCACAAGAAGCAGATCTATTCAAAGTTTTAGATTCAAAAATGATTATCTTTCTATCAGGGATATTTTTTCTTTTGCTCAGTGCTCATTCTATAAACTAAATTGTTTAAAAAATAGTTCAAGTACAAATGAGTAATAATTGGTACAAACTGTTGGCCCATTTGGACAGCAGACATAACTTTACCATTTAAATCTGCTGATTCAACAAAGCTTCACACTATCTGCTCTTTAAGGGCTGGTAGAAATAGAAAAACTGAATAGCTGAAGTGAAACTGTACGATAACAGGAAGTATCTTTGTGGATTTTATATCTGTGCACTTGAAATGCCCCTAAGAAAATACAGTACAGATATCTACGGTATGTTTAACAGTTTGAGGGGAAATGTAGATATAAACTCAGGAATTCATCTGGAGAAAAGGAAGTAAATAAAAAGCAGAAACCAAAAAATAAAAAATAAAATCAGAGAGAGGGGAAATATCATATAAGAGCTGCTGTGCAGAGCACTGTTTGTTTCTCAGTCTGTCTTTTCTCTGATCTACTTCAGTATCTGTGTGTTTATACATCCTGATGTCCTCCTGTATTTGTTCTCATTTGTTTCGGTGGAAAAACTGTAAATTAATAAACTGAAATTACATTTGTCTAAACTCCATCTAATGATAAACAGACATTCAGCTTTTCAAGAGGTTATTATACCACCATAACAATAAATACTTGAATCTAACAAAAGTAAATTGTTATAAGTACAACGATCACACAAAGCAAATTGGCTCCACTTTGATGCCCGTCACATGGATCAGGAAAACTGCTAGAATTTTATGACTTGCATCTTATCCAATTTGTCCCTCAATGTCAGAGTAAAACTACAACACAGCATATTTTAGTTGCACAAACTTGTACGTTTTATTGTTAAACACGGGGAAATTTGAGCTGCAGTAATTCTCTGTTAAGCAAACATTTGAAATAATGCAAGAATATCGTAGCTTACTCTTGTCAAGTGAAATACATGATGATGAAAAGCATCGGACTGTCACACACCATTTAGTCTGCAGAGCAATGAAGTCAGTCTGATGTTGGACAAGGAGGTCTGGCTCACAACCGTTGCTCCAGTTTGTCTTAAAGGTGCTCAGTGGGGTTGAGGTCAGGGCTCTGTGTCTTCCACACTGAGCTCATCAAACCTTGTATTTGTAGTATTGTACTTGCTTTGACGCATGGGAGAACAGTCCTGTTGGAACACACTGGCCCTTTGTGTTGCCACAAAGTTGGGAGCACATTTTCCAACATGTCTATGTCCTGGTAGGCTGAAGTATTCATCACTGCCCAAGCCATCCATTATCTTTTACCTGCTTCTTCCTTTTTGTGTCACGGGGATCACGAATGTCCATATCCAGCAGTCACTGTGCGAGAGGTGGGGGACACCCTGGACAGGTCAGTTGCAAGTCCATCTCAGTTCCACATAGAGACAAACAAGACAAACAATCATTCACTCTCTCACTCACACTTAGGAACAATTTAGAGTTACCAATCAGTCTAACATGCATGATTTTGGTCTGGAAACCAGAATACCCAGAGAAAACCAATGCATGCATAGAGAGATCATGCAAACTCCACCCAGAAAGGCCCCGTGGCTGGGATTCGAACCGGTGACCTGCTTGCTGAGAGGCAGCAGCTCTACCAACTGCACCACCTAGACCAGGGGTCTGCAACCTCTACAATCACAAGAGCCATTTCTGCCCCTTTGTTCACTAAATTAAACGTGTTCGGAGCCACAACGGGATTTTCAACTGGTGGCCCATGGGCCACTTTAAGTTTGTTGGAAGGCATTTTTCTGGACAGTAGGCGTGATTTTACAAAGCTAAAAATATCTAATGATTTTTAACATTTATTGATATTTTTACATTCTAAAACAACATAAGAGATAAGATTCTTGTAAAGAAGGAAAAAATAATATAGTATTACCCAGTTTCTAAAAACAAAGCATTCTTATGTGATTTTTTTAATTGTAAAAAATTATGTATCCTACTTTGAAAAAATAAGTGAGAGTTTTACTCCTGTTAATGTGTCTAGTATTCATATACTGTATTTGCAAAACCTACCAAAACTAACCCTTTTAGTTGTTATAATAACCATTAAAATTCAGTTTTATGTCAGTTTTGGTCAAAGCTTGAAAGAGCCGCATGCAGAGGGACCAAAAAGCCGCATGTGGCTCCAGAGCCGCAGGTTGCAGACCCCTGACCTAGCCCAAACCCCAATACAGAAAAATTTACAGGTGTGACCAAATACTTTTGTCCATTGTGCTCAGGTTTGCAGTACAGATAATGTAAAGCTGATTGTGGCTCCCTCCAACTGAAACGTCAAAGTGTCCTTGGATTTATTGAACCTCACACAAACCACGACAAGCTTTTCAGTACTGGAGAGTTATATCAGTGAAACCTGCTCTTTGTTCAGTCAGTTCTGGTTAAAAGTAAGTTTCTGTTCATTAATGTTTGACTTCAGTCATTTCTAACAGGTGAACACACACTGACTGCTCTGTGCACACCCGATCCCTCCACCTTCTCAACGTTTCATCTATTTTTTCTAACCTGGACTGTATAATATTTGGCACTCCTGTTTATTTTGTTATTTAAGATTTTTTTTTGTTTGTTTTTTAGCTGTTTATTAGTACGTTATCTCTTCTTTTGACTGATAATTAGAACAGGAACACAAGTATTAGACCTGAATGCTTTTTCGTAAAATAAAAATCAAATATAGGAAAGGAGCAGTTTAAATCACAAGTTTGATGATGCTAGATTAACACGAGGCCAGGAAGTGAATGAATTATCAGAAAAGGACATATGGAGGAAAGAGAGAGAGGAAGGAAAATGAGGATGTGGAATGAAGAGGAGACAGGAAGTGGCGGGAACGTTAAGAGTGGGAGGAATAGATAAAACACTTTCTGGAAGCTTTTCTATAACTATCAGGATTGGTCTGAATCACACATATATGCACATTTGGGCTTAAGATTTAAACCAACATTATAAATAACATTAATCTAAAAAGACACCATTCACTGCTAGAGACACAAGATACTGCAGGAAGAACAGTGGAAATGTCACTTTAAGTTAAAAAAGTGAAGGGCCTTTCTGTGCACTGGAGAGATTGACAGTGAAAATCTGGTCCCAGTTACAATGAGTTCGTGTCCAGAACGCATCCACTGAAAATACTTTGGCACATTATGAAACAAACTGGAAAATTTACAAAGGAGGTCCAAAAATCCCAGATGAAGCAAAGATGAAAAGATGAAGTATGCTCACTTTACAGCGTTGTTAAAATGAGATGAAAATGAAAAACATTTTGGTCACATCAAATTGAAAACATTTTTTAAAAATCTATATAAAACCTTTTAAGTCACATTTATATTTTATTTTTTGTTGTTGTACCATTTCTACTTTTACTTTTAGTGGTGGCATGTTGTGACTGTGCTGTGACCACTGGCATGTCCGTGTGTTTGCTGCGACGTTCTGAGCAGTGAGGCCAACAGGGTCAGAGCAGTTTTAGGAGCGAGAGCAAAACACTGAAAACATCTTGATGAAAGCCTTCAGTGTCTAAACTACAACCTGCTATTGTGGTTTGCTTTCTATATGGGATGCTGGCTAGACGACACACACAGAGTCATATGAACGACTGCAGGTCTAGTTCGGCCTCCTGTGGTTCTCGGTGGTCATTAGTCAACTTTAGGAGTCCAGACAGAAAAAAAAAAAACTCCCACAGCTGGACAAGGCCACTATTGAGCTTCTGAGTTTGTCTTTAGAAAAAGCTTTGGAAAGTATGAAGTGTTTTGAGGAGGCAAACATAAATTTGCGTGCATGAAATCCTTGAACTCGTTTTCTGCAGAAGGCCATAAAAGGAACAGTAACAAACATTGCACTCACACCCTAAAGCACACGATGCTGCTACGGTAATCTGAACAATGAGGATCAAAAATGTGCAAAAGACTGTAAGGACGTCTGTTCTGGTTTGTGTTGGGAGACGCTTTCAGATTCCAAGGACAGTGTTCGCATCCTGTTTGGCTTTCTATTGTTCCTGCTGTGACAACACACCACAGTCTTCAGAACAGGAACTGATGCTAAAAGCAAGAGAACGGTGCCCTGAAACTCAAACATTGCACCACAAGCGACATATGAACCACATCCAAACAAGGCTTGTGATTATAGGCCCGCAGCAAAGAAAAATCTGCAGATTTTCAGCTTCAAGACATAACACACGGAATAGTTTGCCCATAAAGATTTAACATGTGTGAGTTGGTATGATCAACAGCTGCTCTCTGGCTGGAAGAAAAAAATCTGCTGAGTGCTCACCCTTCATGTCACATGCTTAACCCTGAGTAACATGCTTTAACATGGCGGGTGTAGTTGCTCTTTAGTGCCATCTGGAGGACAGATTGAATACATCCATCCATCATTTATACCTGCTTTCACAGTGGTCACTGGTGTCCATATCCAGCAGCCACCCTGGACAGGTCTCCAGTCCATCACAGGGACACCTGAACACAACAGAACATCAATACGAGGCGTTTCAGACTGAAAACATTTCCTCAGACTACTTTGTGGTCTCCATAAATACTTCTACACAGTAAAACCTGGATGTCAGACAACAAAAGCCACCAATGAAACACACAAAAGTAGATCTGATTATTTAAAAAAATGTATTTGTATGTACTTACATAGTGGTGTCAAAAGAGTATCCACCAAAATGTCACATAGACTCACAATTACAAAGAAAATGCCCCCCCCCCCTTCAATTACAATTACTGAAAAACAAAAAAAATCTGTACAGAGTAGAGTTTGTTGACAAGTACACTAACTTACAGTCACAATGACTTAAACAAGGCATCCGCAAATAAAATAAAAATCAAACAGTTGCACTGTCTTGGTGCTTTCAACTTTAAATTGCTTTTCCACGCAGAAGACAAAACAATCTTGCGCATTCTCTCAATACAGTCCAGCAACAAGGTGTTTTCAGAATGTGCTTAGAAAAAAGTAAAGCATTCCTGCTTTAAAAACATTACCAAAAGGTCTCATTTATCAAAAACAAAAGGGAAAGTTAAACTGCTAAGTGAAAGTCTTCTGCTCAAAACTCATGTTCTACACGAGAGCTTCTTAAAATCGCAGAGGAACGCTGCAGGAAAGTCCTGGTTCTTTTCCTGCCGTCATATTTTACAGGTGGAAAGTCCATGAGCTCCAGAAACCCAGATATATTTCCTGACATGAACATGTACAGACTTTTTTTTTTTTTTTTTTTATCAAGACAAGCAACAAAACAGGAATGGGGAAAAAATTATAATAATGTAACGGCATAATCACAAAGTACTCATGTGACCAGCAAGATGGGAAAAAATTAACTTCTGAGAGGACACTAAAGTAAATGAAAAATGTTTTATGTAAAAATAATCAGTAAGAGCAAAATAATCCATTCCTCAGTTTGGCAATGGGTGAAGCAAAAGTGACTCACAACTGACCCTGAACAAACTCCGGCCGAGATCTCTTCAGAGAGGAACTTGGATCACGGCACCAACACATTCAGACTAGATGACCCATTTTCACTGCACTATGACGCATATGTTGAGTTTACACAAAATCACAATGCCCACTCATTCATTCATCTTTATGCTATGAAACTGTCATCACCCAGCAAAAAAAAAAAAAAAAAAAAAGGTGATGTCTTCATTAACAGATACAGGAACTGCTTTAACAATCTTCAAGCTTCATCCAAAAAAGCTGAAGCTGCCAGATGGAAAGAGATGCTGTACAAGTGCTCGACTGCAGGAATGGAGGAGCAGCTTCTAAAATGTTTAGATACAAAAACAGGTCTGTGGATTAGTTCTTCCTGCAGCGCTAGAGTAATTTATGGAAACTGCAGCGCTACTTAACGAGGCAGGGAGTGGCAAACCTGCCTCCTTTTATGGTCAAGAACTAAAAGTTCACTTCAACTGGACCAATCAAAAATCAATGTATGGGTGTGTTGTGAGAACCCACCACCAACAGCACACACACAAAAAAAAACTATACAGATGATCTTAGTTCAACTGATCTTTGAGCATTTGTGACGTCTGCTTCAGCGTGAAATTACTTTAGTGAGGTAAAGATTGAACTTTTGTACAGAATGTGTCTCGGGTGTATCTGCGGTAGCGTGAGACCAGTTGCTCCCTCTGGGATAAGTTTCGCTCTTCCTTTATTCGCTTTTCGTCTTTTTGCTGTCGTTTCCATTCTCCTCAACTTCAGTCCCTTCTGCCTCTTCCTGGTGCTTCCTCTTCTTTGTGTCGTCCGACTGAGTGGGGTGAGGCCTGAACGTGACGATGACGCAAGTCATGTTGTCACATCCTGTCCCGTCTCCAGATGTGTCGGGTGCCAAACAGTGGTCCAACAGCTGGAGGAAATTAAAATAATAAATGACCAACACTGAGAATGTTTAGTTTGTAAAAGGCTATGAGGCAGATTTGCGTTTACCTCCTCAACTATGGACGTGAGGGGTCTAACTTGGCCATCTTTGTCTGGTTTGATCCTCGCACTGATGAAGTCCACCACCTCCTGACTGCTTAAAACATTCCTGCAAACACATTCATAGAATCAACACTTAAAAGATGACAGATTTATAGTCTTGAGTGATTTTTGTCTGTTCTTGAAAGAATGCAGTCTTTCAAACTCACCATATGCCATCGCAGGCGATGACCATAAAGTCATGTTCCTCGTTCAGCGTGAGGACTTTGACATCGGGCATTGCAGAAATCATCTGCTCCTCCGGTGGCAGGGACTTGTTCCTTTTATAGAAGTGGTCACCTGACGGACAAGATTCACATTTAGAGTTAAGTCAGTGCAGAGCAGGATACTGAGCACAGCATCTACATGAATCAAACAGTTCATTCAAGTTGATCAGAAACGCATAAATAAGGAGTGCTCAGAGAGGACGCTCCTGCAAAGTCACCAACCAATGGCTCTGGAGAGATTCAGTCCACCATTGACTCGTCCATCCATGGTCACTTTCCCGCCAGCATTTTTGATGCGAACCAGTTCCACTTCGTCTTCTGGCTTGTGGTCGTAAGACATGTCAACAGCTTTTCCTACAGCAGCACAGAGAGAGCGCTTATGTTTAACATACACTAATTGAAGACTCTTGAAATATTTATGCCCTATGAATATTTACATTTATTCCATAGTACTGTACTTGTGACCTTGTCTGCTGCTGTGATAATCCAGTTTCCCTTAGGGAAACAATAGTTTCTATTCAGATGCATTTTGACCACAGAAACTTTTTCAAGACTTGTTTGTCTCAAACAAACAAACAAAAAAATAAACTAACCAAAAACAGCCCTTCCAAATAGCAACATAGCTTCTCATTTTATCAGATGATCATAAAAAGTTCTCATCTCTTTAATCTACTGGAGCTTTTTATGGTTATCAGCACTGTACCTGTATCCGCACCAGGTTTCACAAGCACCGTATTTTTCAAACTACGTATAAGGCTTTTTTTTTGTATAATTTACACGCCCCGTGACTTACCGGTATACGCTGAAGCAACATATTTATGGATCCCCCCCATATTTATAAACAAATTTTTGCCTGAGATATGACCGTTTTCATTCATTCTGATTGAAAATATTGAACACTACCATTTTCACCCGACAGATGGCACTCGAGCAGTATGGCATGCCCTTGTATCATGTAATAGGTAAAAGTGGCTATTAATGACACAATTGGCTTGCCACAGCCTGCCACTTTCATACAGCTCGCCTGGAGCAACCGCCAAATCAGCTTCATTTTGCTGTGCCGCTCTGGCAAAATGCAGCTAATTTGACCACTGACGTGCATTTATTAAGTAAAAGTTCAACTGAGACACACCGCAACAAATAATTGTTTTATGTGCTTATCTTGTTAAATTTTGAAGAAATGCACAGCAAATCCTCTCGTGCATGCGCCTTCTGCCACGTATCGGCTTTTGAAATACAGCTGATCTGATGGTCAAAGTGCATTTATTAAGGAAAAGTTAGACTGAGACACACCTTTGCTACAATTTCGAGCAAACATAATTATTTTTAAGTGTTAATCTTGTTCTTGTTAAAGTACTCCCATGCACGCTCCCGCGGCCGCCATTCGGCAGCCAATTGATTTTTGGCACAACACCGGCCCACATTTCCGGGTTGTCTAGCAGTGATGTGTAACAAACGCCATGTGTCAGCGGTGACACGCAACAGATGCGACTTATACTGCAAAGCGACTTATTTGTGTTTTTCAATCTTTATTAGACATATTTGGACCGATGCAACTTATAGGTGGTGCAACGTGTAAGGCTGAAAATACGGTAATCATTTTAGTTGCTATTCATTCAACCTTTATTTATACAGCTAAATCTCATTGAGCCTCGGGGACTCATTTATAAGAGACTTGAAAAGTGGTGGCTATAGTGGAGTCAAATGCCTTGACTGGATGTTCTGAAGGCAAGAATCACTACAGTAATCAAAAAGCAACACTTGAGCTCCTGAGGTTACAGTTGCTATCACCGTTTATCCACATCTGACATCGAAGCCCTTTAATAAGAAAATTTTCCAATTTCATAGGGTCAAAAATAGGTCATGTTCAGACGACCCATGTTTCTAAACTGTCTGTTAATTTTATCATTCGTAACCAATATGACATAATTCAACAGCTTTATCAAAAATGTATACATGTAATCAAATATTGTGGGTTTACCTCGTTCAGAGACGACACAGCGAGAGTCACCAGCGTTGGCCACAATCAGCTGCTTCCCTCGGATCAGTGCTACTACAGCTGTGGTGCCGCTGTCTGAGCCGGGCTGAGAACAAAGAGAATAGATACATGTCAGATTTTCTGCTTCAAATAACAATTAATCTTCTAATAGGGTATAAACATCATTTGTAGGTCATTTTTCGACTTTTACTGCGTAATAGAAAACTCAAGTGTAAGCTGTGGTTACAGGTTCTGAATCTAAGCAGACTTGCTGTGTTTGTGCTTTGATCTAACTCAGATTAAAACAGGGGTTGACACAAGGTGATAGTGTGTCAGTTCTGGTATCTCCCCCGGCTGCAGTGAATTGGTCATGTTAATACATGAGTTTTCACCTGCAGTTTATCTCTGCTGCTCACCGTGAAGCAGACAGCACGACACGCCCTGCTCTGCTTGGGTCAAACTGTGGCTCTGGTTCTCGCAGCACCAGTATCATCATTAGATTGGATGGGTTTTAACAAGACCACAACAAAACACTTTTCCTTCCTCCTCAATTTTACAAATGATAGAAATCTGTCCTAGCCGTGTTCAAAATGACAGAAAACTGTTGCAGGAGCAACAGAGTTAATCTAGATTTTAACAACACATATTTTAACAACACAACTTTAATCCATTTTTAGTTGCAAGTTGGAGAAAAAAATTCAGTCAAAAGATTTTTTTTCTGTTTTATTACACTGCAAGTGCCCCTCATACAAAGCCTGATGATGAGGAAGAGGATGAGGAGGAGAAAGTTCCACTCGAGCAACTCCTGAGAGTCTGCTGCTCAGGAACTGGGAAATTCCAAGTCCACGAGACAGTTGACTGAGAACATTTGTAAAAACTATGTCTATAGTGCTCATTAACACTTATATACTTATTAAATTACATTTTTCTTAAGATTTTTGGCCTTCTTTATTTCAAAGGTTGCAGACAACCAGATCTTATCAAGATTGTCCAATGGACAATTTCATTATAGCTAACATTGTAAAATAAATAAATAAATAAAAAAATGCTGCTACGGCTGCTGTGGCATTTAAATTGTGGAGAACCAGAGAGAAAACTGTTGCCTAATTAAGACTATAGAATACCTACTGACCGGTCCATCTGTGATTTATGAACAGCCAGCGGGAGGAGAAAGAGTGACTGGTCTATGTGCCCATTTCATGGAAATGTTTTGTGAACAAGACTTCCGTCTAGCGAAGGAAAACAAGTCACTATGAGAAGTCCAACTTTATGCTGCTCCTGTCCTTAAAGACATGAAGTCAGAAGCGTTGTGGAACAAGAGGCATGGAGCACAACTCAGCTGCGTTGTGGAGCAAAACACGTTCTAACTCATGAAGGAAATCTCCCTCATGCCATTTTCAAAACATGACAAAATAAATGTTTAACACTTCTTTATGTGGTTAAATAACAGCTTTTATTAAATGCAAACTTGTTGTGCGTCATCTATCTCCCAGCTTCTGTAATAAATCTGTTTGCTGTCATTTAATCCTGCAACTGTGTGGTCTCAGACCAGCTGCCGTCGACACTTCATCACATTACTGAGCCACAAAGCCGATCTAAATTTCAAATGTCAGCCTATTCAGTTCTGTTACTACGTTGCTTCATGGCACTACGACTGGTTGGTGGTGAAACCCCAAACCCCACTGGCTTGGTTCATTCAGAAATCAGAGGAAGCCCGAAGGCATAGAGCTTTTCATGTTCATGGCGTGAAGTCCAGTTTATTTATTAAGTGACATAACACATTCTCTTTCTACAAACCTCTTCTTTGCCATCCATTCCAGGGAGACACATTTCCCCTTCGTCTTCATCCTCAGAATCCTCCTCTCCCTCATCTGTATCCTCTTCTAACTCAGTGCTGTCTCCATCTTCTTCATCACTTCCATCCTAAAGAGGAAAAAATAAAAAAAACTTGGTAAAAAAATGCTTTACAGAGTTATTCAGTGTGAACTTTTGAAGCCTAACACAATGCTTTATTCTGGTCTTCTCACCTCTTCGTCGCTGCCCTCCTCTTCCTCCTCCTCTCCCTCTTCAGATTCTTCACTGTCATCAAAAAACCTGGATTTGGAATCTCCTTTAGCCTTAGAAGACAAAGAGGAGCAGGAAGGTCCGGCGTCCCCTTCAGTCTTACTAGCTTTCCCCTCTCCGTTAGAGCTTCCTGACTCTCCACCATCAACTACTAGAGCGGAGGGGTAAAAAAAAAAAAAAAAAAAAAAAAGGGCAGATTTTAAGTGTGTTTTGGTAATGCTACAGAAGAATAGACCCCCGAATACCATGTCCATACCTGAACTACTCCCATCACTTCCTGTTTTCCGACAGGCTCTCAGCTTCGACTCACATGTCGCTCCTTGTCCTTCCTTCACCTTCTCATTGCTCTCCTTCTCGTCCACTTCTCCATTCACTCCTTCTTTCTTCTGCCCCTCAGCATCTTCTCCTTTATCTTCTGAAGCCCCAGCATCTGAGCAGGATGCCTTCTTAGCTGCCCCACTTAAAAAAAAAGGTAAATATAATAAACCAAAATGCAATGGTTTACCAGCTCTGTTTACCACAGCAATGATGACCCTGGTAACAAAAAGTCAACATGAAGATTTGTTGGATTACCTGACGGCTGCAGCGTGTTTGGCAGCGTTAAGGTTCTGGCCGTAGCGAACCAGCAGCTCTTCAATGGTCATAGTGGCCTCCTCGTGGAGCAGAGCTGCCTCCTCTGTGTCCACTAAGAGGACAGAAAAGAAGAATCACTCACAGCCATCCAAAAAAACTGGCATCCTACCATCCTACTCTTCTCTCTCATGCTTGTACTATACTGTGTGCAATTTGGTGTAGATCATATATATCAAACTCAAGACCCGGGAGGGCCAAATGTGGCCCTCGTTGACATCTTATATGGCCCCCCAAGATGATAAGTGATACGTAAAATTCTTCTCGCTCGATTTTTTCAGTAATCTTTGATTATGGTGTTGAAAGCACAATAAAAAACATCAAATGAGACCTATCAAACTCTTGTTGAGGAACCTGTGACCAAGAAAAGAGGTTGGGTATCTGATTTGAGTTAATGCAGTTTCTGAAACTGGCCCTTAGTTTGAAAAAGGTTTAAATTTTGGTCCCCTTTTGTAAGTGAGTTTGACACCCAAGCCTTTATAAATCTAGCAGAATCTATCAAGTATGTTCACGGTTTAAAAAAAACATTTGTTATCGTTCCAAAATGGGAAATTTCATCTTCTGATTTTCTTCATCATGTACAGAAAACTTTAATGAAAGTTTCTTACATCCTGACCATGCTATACTAATAAAAAAAATACAAATAAATGTTATTGTCAGGAGAACACTCACAGTCGTCCTCCTCTGCCACCTTTTCAGCAGGTAGCTCCTCAGTCGGCCGTCCAGAAATCTGCACCAGCTCCTTGATGACCTCCTCTGTGGTCATTCTGCTGTCAATGGCCAAAAATGCATCCTCAAGTCCCTGAAAACATGTTAACGTCAGTGCTGAAGAAAACAGAAAAGAGCTAAACGCTTTCTTAAAGCTAACTTTTAACATGTCTCAATCAAGCAGTGCACATCGTCTCGATCTGTAATAAGAACATTTCATGATGGCTTCTTCAGCTGCTCACCTTTTGCAGTTTCCCATCTTTATAAGCCTTCTGCTCTTTGATTATGTCAGGGAGATACTTTGAACAGTACAGAGCTACCTCTTCACCTAAACAACAAAACAAGAGCGCATTGTAGTAAAAATCCTGTTTTTTAAGTTAAGATTTTACCAAATAAACAGCACCCCAATTGTCCATTATAGGGTGCAGATAAAAATAGTGTTTCACCTCCATGTCCATCGTACACAGCAAACATAGCTGTGTCCTCGTCAAAATCTGGGATGCAGTTGTGAGCATCCTGTGATACAGAAATCAAAGCAATACAAGTTTTTGTTAAGGAAACAAAGTGATGAGTATGATGCACAAAAGTGAAAGCATTCTACAAACTCAGACATTGAATCCCTAAAAAATAGCAACAGTAAACATCCCTTTACAAACAAATTTTCAGGGAATCAATGCATTTTTTTCAACTTATTTTAATTTGTAATTTATTTGTGTGAGAAAAATAACTGTTACTAAAAAACTGGTTATAATACTGTACCCCAACGCATTTAAAGCCCAGTTTCTAGTCCCTGTCCCCCAGATGAGTCTCTCATTTACATAAATAATTAAAACATAAAAATATAATCAAAATGGCACATTATGGCCAAGCAATTCAAAGTTAAAATAAATGAGTATTAGATAATCAGGAATTGTAAAATCTGATAGTATTCATGCAAGCACAGTTTCTCAAACAAACAAAGTAAATTCAGGAATTGTAAAATCTGATAGTATTCATGCAAGCACAGTTTCTCAAACAAACAAAGTAAATACTGTATGGTGTTTTGCTGGTGAAGATTCTCAGTCATCCAGGACATGACAAATTCAATCTGTATTGAACTTTTTTGAATGTATGTTGTTTTCTAAGTTCTGCACATGGGAAATTTCATATGACCATTACCCATTCATGGGTCTTATGGAGGATCTCACAAAGACAAAAACAAAACATAAAACAACTCATTACCCACTAGATGCTCTATGAATAACTAACTAATGACTAACTACAAGGTCAATGAGCATCTGTGCAGCATATGTATTTAAAATGAGCTTAAGATAACTTTATACAGATCTGCCAAAATCCATCATATACAGTATCTTCAGAACATCACAGTGAAGCGGTTATATGGGCTTTGGTTCTGTACAAATGGTTTAATTATTCAGGAAACTAAAATCCTCGTAGAAGGGCGCATGAAATAATTTGCAGAACGAAATGGTTGATTAGTCTGAATGAGAGTAAATATGGTTTATAACGCGATTAATCATATACAAATTGTACCTTATGGGGTAAAAAAAATTAAAATAAAAAAAGCAAAGTTAAGCAGTATGATTTATGCCTCACCTCCATAGAGACTCTCCAGCCCTGCATGGCAGAAAAGCCGTAGCTCATGTTGCTGTTGCCGCCATCGGAGGTGGTCTTGGTTGTGTTCGGCTGCGACAGATATGCCCCCATGGTTCTCGTTAACTACGACTTTCCAACTGTGGAAGAAAAAAAAAACATTTTTTTAAAACTTAATTATAAAAAGAGAAATGTTTCACTGAATGATCACATTTGATCTGCTTGCTAGTTAAGGTTGCTAACTAGCTAACGTTAGCAACAGCACAACAAAAGTAAAAGCATCAGCTAGCTGGTATCTCGATGCTAACAGGAGCCAAACCGGCTAAACTTCCAGCGGCAACCTCTGCCCCCGACGTGCAGAGAGGCCGAGCAGATGTACACACACCAAACCCTCAGCTCGGACGGCCCACTCACATTTTCTGGCACAGGAGATTGGAAAATGTACAGACGGTGGATTTACATAGAAATTATCACACGTGTAGAGATGCAAAAGCCGCTGTCTTCTCCTTCCTCTCCTTCTGCGACTTTACTCACTCTTCTTTTAGTGTCACGGTTGGCTGCCAAACCCATTTACAGGCGCATTACCGTCACCACCTGGACATAAGTGGAACTGAGCGGAACAGCAAAAACAAAAAGGCTGCTTTCGAGACTTTTGTTTGCATACTGATTTTCAAATATTATGAAAACTCATTTCAGTTGGGATAAAAACATGTAATCTAACGCATAATTATGGGATAATAAATCAGAATTATGAAAATCCATCCAAGCATCAGGACTGTATTTTTCAGTGCATTTTTGTCAAAAATGCAACTTCCTTTTCAACCGGTAGAGGACAGTAAATCACATGTCTTCGTTTTCTAAGTTTCTACTCTGTTTCTCTCCGTAGAAGAAGAGGAAGAAAAAAAATTAAACATGGCGCGGGAAACTCAGGCAGAAATGGAGATCGAAGTTGACGGAGCAGCGCAGGAAGAGACGGATCGTTTCTCTCCTTCGTCTTTAAAACTGTACGAAACGCAATTTTTCGGCTTCACCCCGCAGACCTGCATGCTACGAATTCACGGGGCTTTCCAAGACTGTCTGTACGACATTTTACCCGTGGTGGAGAGGGTGTGTGTCAGGCAGTTGAGTAAAGGCCAGCCGGGCAAGGCCGAGGAGCAGCTGCGGTCTCGAGCCAGAGAGTGTAGCCGGAAGCTGCAGCAGTTTCTGGAGGAGCGCTTCAAGCCGCTGGCGGAGAGGATGGAGGCCCTGCTGATGAACCGCTGCTTCACGGTACCTCCAAATGTTCTGCTGCCCGAAGACCAGCCACACAAGAAATACCCTCAGGGCATACAGGTGAGTAATGGAGACTCGAAAATATATTTATCATATTGTGATGTGATGGCATGAAAGTCTGCAAAGCTTCAGTCTACTAAATTACAGGTGCATACATGTGTTGCCATTAAATTATTTTATGGTTATGTTTTTTTTTTTTTTTTTTTTTTTTCATTTAACCTTTATTTATCCAGGTTAGTCTCATTGAGCCACGAGAACTCATTTTCAAGAGAGACCTGTTAGGGAGCAGATGGTGGTTAAGGGCCTTGCTCAGGGGCCCAGAGTGGGGAAAATGAGGGTGGAGGCAGGTGTGGGTGTTTCACCTTTTTCCACCCACATTTTTTGATGTCGTCAAGACCGGGGCTTGAACCGGCGATCTTCCGATCACAGGCCCACCGTCTAACCACTGCACCACCACTCCCCCTAATAACCAAGTTATTTCTTGTCACATCAATCAAAATTGGTATTAGAGAAAATTGCTATTGCACATTATTATAAATATTTATTACTTGAGAATAATGCAACAATTATTTGTACTCATTAAAATCAAACAGATTCATCTTGAACAAAACAAACTGAACTAATTAAAAACAAGAACAATAAGTCCTAAAACACTGTGTCGAACACGTCCAGAACAGAATGTTTTTATGATAACGTAATGTAAAATATGCTGTTTGTTTTTCAGGTCTGAGCTGAAAGTAAAAATGTTCAGAAGAAACTTTAACAATAATGGGATCAAGCTAAAGAACACAAACCCCATGAGCTTAAAAACAACAACAACAACAAATATTAATGATAAAGCAGAGAAAGGTGGGTGCCCTCTAACTGGGTCACCTACTATATTTACCTACCTATTAACAACTTGAAGTATTTTCTTGAACCAGTCTGAGGAGTGATTAATCTCCAGCAGAACTCATGGAACCTCATTTAACCTTTCACAATAAGAGTCTCAAACCTACACTGAGTGTTGACCTCAAGACATCTATCTGAAAGTTACAGAAATAGAATAATAATATTGTTTACCAGTAGAACTCATACATACGTCTGATGCAAGTTACAAAGCATGTGTGAAAAATAAAAATATCAAAACATTTTCTGAACTATAAAATCACTCAAAGCATACGACTATTGTAGGTTTTTGAACTGGTTTGATTAATGAATCTCTTTGAATATCATATTATCTTCTGATTGTCCATCTAACTGTTCTTTAAATACTATTTTAACTTTGGTTTTAACTAGGGATGCACAATATTATCTGCATGGTATCGGCCGTTAAAGTTAAATATCAGACATAATTCCACAGCAGATAAAGCTATGTAGACTCTGTAAGTAGGTCCAGGGCAGGGGTCTGCAACCTTTACGGTCAAAAGAACTGTTTCTGCGCCTTCCTTCACTAAATTAAATGTCTAGAGCCACAAATCCAGCTACAATTGTTCTTATCAATTGGTGGCCCATGGGCCACTTTGTTTGTTAGAGGGGGCTTTTCTGGCGAGTAGGCATGAAGTTATGAAACTAAAAACATCCAATGATTAAAATTTATTGATATTTTTGCATGTTGAGACAAAAAAAGACTGGATTCCATCCATCCATCCATCCATCCATCCATCATCTTTACTCGCATCTTCCTTTTGGGTTGAAGGAGGTCACTGGTGCCCATTTATGTGTTTTTTTTTTTTAATTGTGGAGAACTTGAGTATCCTACTTTGAAGAAATAAAGCAAAAGTTAAAGTGAGTATAATTTGCTCTAGTATCCACATACAGTATTTGCAAAGGAAATGACAGTATAATGCTAAAGGCATTTTTTGTTGTTGTGGGTATATAACATCCTATAAAATTCAGTTTTATGTTCATTTTGGTCACAGCTTGAAAGAGCCGCTGTAGAGGGACCAAAGAGCCACATGTGGCTCAAGAGCCGCAGGTTGCAGATCCCTGGTCTAGGGAGGGAAATTATCAGTATTGGTATTGGTTATTGGCCAAATAAGTTTTAACATAGGCGTATCCGATATCGGTCCAAAATCCAATATCGTGCATCTCTAGTTTTAACATTTGGACTTTAACCTTAAAACATGGAAACACACACATTTTCATTCTTTTGAGCAAGTCATTCTTGTTTCACTTTAAAAAAGTAGTTTTAGTTTATTTTGATTTTATTCAACAATTTAGGTTTTGGTGTCAGTTGTTTGTTTTCTCCTCCCAAGTGTGTGTGGTTGTCTCACATGTTCTCCACAGAACACACACTCATTCTTAGAAGACAAAGCACTGAGTGTGGTTCCTATAGTTTTCTTAGTGTGAAACTTTCTTGACCAAATGACACGTTTCACCATGTCTTTTAAAATGTTTGACCATTTCAAAACAGTGAAGAATGTGTATCCAACAAAATGCTACGAGTGGCTGTACAAAGATGTCAATAAGAATGAAATATGTCAAATATCAGCACATATAAGAGCGCGTGAGCCAGCACAAAGAGCCAGTACTCACCAAAAGGTTCCTTACACGTCAATAAGCTGCTCATGTTTGAAGCAGGCACTTCTCCTTTCACGGAAATTGTGTGTGGATGAAATAAAAGTCTCTTCTTGGAGTGAACACCTGGAACGTCTTCGTTATCCTCCGGTGTGAACCCGGAGAAGAGAGCGCGTGCCAGCCCCGCGGCGGCGTCTTCACCAAATGAGGTTGTCTTGAAGCGAACAGGTTAAAGAGAATGGTGCTGCCTTCACGCTTCCTCTGGAATTTACAGCTTCGGGTTGAAGGCGCGTCAAACCCGTAGTGTTTCCAAATACGTACAAGGTTGCGTTCACGGAAAGTCTAAAGTGAAAAAGATTTGAAAAAAATAAATAAATAAATAAATAATAATAATAATAAAAAGATGAGAAATTTGACTATTCATACGGAAGGATTTGACACAACCTAACAGTTATGCCCTTCATTTAATCTAATACAGAAATAATGAACATGTAGCTAAATATTTCATTCAACCCATAGGTATAATTGTATGAACGCTGCACTGCACTCACATTATTGCTTTCCTGATTTTATTGTTCTGTAAGTTATTTAGAGTCTAACTGCTCTGCAGACTTTGTGTTGTTCCAGTCAATCACATATCAAAACGTTCAGCTACAGGAAATGGATGTTGACTTTTGAGTTTTACTATTTTTTTTAAATAGCCCACATTAAAAAACATTACTTTAAATACATATACTTCCCACATAGAGATACATTAAAGTCTCTTCAATTATTTAAAATACACCATTCTTTTTGTTTTACTGCGACTCTGCACAGAACAACCAGGTAAAGGGATGGATGGATGGATGGATGGATGGATGGATCAAAAGGTAGACTGTTTAAATAGACCTTGTTCTAATGCAAGAAAAAAAAAAATCTTTCAACTTTTCCCTCTCAGGGTCTCCACAGTGAGCCATCCTCTTCCATCTCTGTCCTCTACATCCTCTGTCCTGCACTCCAACTACCTTCATATCCACTTTAACTTCACATATCTCCTCTTTGGCCTTCCTCTTTGTCTTTTTCCTGGCAGCTGCATTTCTAACATCCTTCTACCAATATACCCAATGTCCCTCCTTTGGACATGTCCAAACCAACTCAGTCTGGCCTCTCTAACTTTATCTCTCAGGTGTTCAACATGTGTTGTAACTCTGATGATATCATTCCTAATTGTATCCATCCCTGTCACTCCTAAGGAGAACATCAACATCTTCATTTCTGACACTTCCAGTTCTTTCTCCTGTCTTTTTTTTCAGTACCACAGTCTCCAAGCCATATAACATAGCTAGTCTCACAAGTGTCTTGTAAACTTTTCCTTTGACCTTTGTTGCCACTCTTTTATTTGTATAAGTCACTTGTGAAACTTTTCATCACCAACTCCATCCTGCCAGAACTCTTTTTCCCAAAATACTTGAAGTCCTGCACCTTTCTGATCACTGCTCCTTGTAACCTTATAGTTCTACTTGCCTCCCTCCCATTCACACACATTTAATCTGTCTTAATATGGCAGATTTTCATTCCTTTTCTTTCAAGTGCATACCTCCACCTCTCTGCGTTCTCTTGCACTTGTTCCCTGTTCTTATCACATATCACAGTCATCTGAAAACATCATAGTCCACAGGGATTCCTGCTTGACCTCATCTGTTAGATGATCTATCACAACAGCAAACAAGAAGGGTCTCAAAGATGATCCTTGATACAATCCCACCTTCACTTTGAGGCAGGCCCTTAACAGGTGCATTGTGGTGCAGAACCAATGAGAGTTGAGACAGTGGCAAAGTGCCATAAGAGAAAGGAGGGAGTCAGAGGACTAGTGAACATCCAAGCCACTAACAGGATGAAACGATTAAGATCCTGGATTACATCAGTAGGAAAGCCCCTGATGATGAACTGATGAGTGAATGTCTCAGGCAGCAGCAAAAACCAAATGTTGAAGAGGCAGAACAACAGGAGATGATATGGAAAGACAAGGCCATGCATAGCATGCACCACCAGCAGACTGAGTAAGTGGCTGATATTAACAAATCCTACCAGTGGTTAGAGAGGGATGGACTAAAGGACAACACAGAGGCTCTTATCATGGCAGCACAAGAACAGACTCTCAGCACAAGAGCAATAGAGCCCGTGGTCTAGCATACCAGACAATATCCAAGATGCAGGGTGTTCAAAGATGCACTGAGACAGTCCAACACATAATAGAAAGGTGTAAGAGGAGGCAAAGCATACATGAAATGCTGGAATAATATACAGGAACATTTGTGCCAAGTATAGACTGACGGTCCCACAGTCAAAGATGGAGACACCACCAAGGGTAGTGGAGAATGGAAGGACTAAGATCCTGTAGGACTTCCCAATTCAGACCAACGAACAGGTGATGGCTAACCAACCGGACACTGAGGTGGTTGACAAGCAAGAGAAGAAGGAAGTGGTGATAGATGTTGCCATCCAAAGTGACTATAACATAAGGAAGAAGGACCGTGAGAAGATGGAGAAACACCAAGTGCTGAAAAAGGAAATATAGAAGTTGTGGAAAGTCAAATTTTTAGTAGTCCCGGTGGTCACTGGAGCACTTGGTGCTCTTTTGACCCCCAAACTGGAGTGACTCTAGCAGATCCCAGGGACAACCTCAAAGATCTATGTCCAGAAGAGTGCAGTCCTAGGAACAACTATACAGCGCAGAACCCTCAAACTCTCAGGCCTCTGGTAGTAGACCTGAGTTTGAAGTGAAGTAGAAGTGCCCAAGTGAAAAAGAAGGGCTAGCTTCAAGTTTCTGTATTTTTTTAATATGTGAATGAACTTTTTAAAATTTTGTTACATTTTGTTGTCAACCATTTGTTGCTTGTATAATTTATTATTATATAATTACTATAAAACACACACAAACTAGTAAAATAAGTGAAACTGAAAGAAAATTATTGTTTTAAGTAACAAGGAACAATCAAGAATCAAATGTTTTGTCTATGACTATTACTTGGTGCTGTCTACATTTTTACCTAGTAAAACAGTTGTAAAATAAACCTAAACCACATATTGCACTAGACTGACCACAACTGAATGTTTACTCTTGGCAAACACAGCTTACTCATGATTGAAACAGAATTTAGTAGTCTATTATCTTGTAACTGCCTCATGTAACTACAGTGATCACAGATTTTTTTCCCCTCCCGGATTTACATTAATAGTAAATAAATGAAAAATATAAATTAAATTTGCAATGTTTTTTGGCAGCATGGTGGCACAACTGGTAGACCCACTGCCTCTCAGTGAGCAGTACCCTGGTTCAAATCTCGGTCCGGGGGCCTTTCTGGGTGGAGTTTGCATGTTCTCTCCATGCATGCGTGAGTTTTCTCCGGGTACACCAGCTTCCTCCCACAGACCAAAAACATGCATGTTAGGCTAATTGGTAACTCTAAATTGTCTCTAGGTGTGAGTGAGAGTGTGAATGGTTGTTTGTCTCATTTGTTTCTATGTGGCCCTGTGATGGACTTGGACCTGTCCAGGGTGTACCCCACCTCTCGCACAGTGATGACTGGACATGAGCACCGGCGACCCTCGTGGCCCAAAATGGAAGAAGCGGGTAAAAGATAATGGATAGATGGATTTTTTTTGTTGTTGTTTTTGTTTATGACCTGTGATTCTCCTTTGTTAGAAAAACAATTGCTTCCTCTGAGAAATGGAGGTTGAACTTTAACACTAAGCCTCCAATGTGATTAGTGTTTCAGTAAAAAAAATAATACAAAATACATAAATAAAACAGCTTCTTTTGAAATTAATATTGCTTGCTTGGTCAACATGGTTGAATCTGTGACTCTCGTGAGAGTGGCGTGTAAAAGAGTAGATCCAGTTAAGCACCTTCTTTTATTGTTATCCCCCAGGAGCTGCCCAGTATGACCACAGACGTCTTTTCTTTGCCACAGGGAGCTGCCCACTTGTAGGATTCCGTCGCCGTTGCAGCTTAATCAAAATAAGGTCGATTTGTAGAGTTCACGGGTGCACTGCTCCCATGGCTCGCAGCCCCGCTGGTTCAATTTAAAATGAGTCGGAAAACCGACCTATTTTGGCCCGGAGAGCCAGCGTTGAAACAGAGCTGATATCCTCCTTCCTCCACTCTGATGCAATGTTACTCTGTGTGTAGGCCTGTGTCCCTAGCCTCATCCATATTGCGAGAGCACCATTTATCACAACCCTCACTCCCTACCGACGCTTCTACTCAGACTGAAGGATGATGATTACACCCTGTAGTTTAGAAAAGTCTGAACAAACTGATTCAAAATATACACAATCGACAACATACAGGTAGTCCTCAACTTACGGCGCCATCGACTTACGGCGCTCCGTACTTAGGTCTCCACCCCCAGTGACGTCATTTCGCCGTTCGTTGCCTTTTTTATGCAGCATTTTATATATATAAATATATATATATATATATTTTTTTTTTAGAGTATTTTGTTAGCTAACTGCTTGGAAACACATTAAAACG
>JARVLU010000599.1:15129093-15140182 GCA_031762415.1 Simpsonichthys santanae | reverse complement strand
GTGTAAATTTTCTGTAAAATTGTAAAAGATACCACTAATACAAGGAGCGAAACATGCTGATTACATCTAACTCACCTCCAGGCTTATAGTGGGATCTTTCGCTCAAAAAATTAATTTAAAAAATGAATAATTTGTCCAGTAAAATGCCAAATTTTTCTGCATAGTTTAAATTTATGTTTTATTACTTCCAAGTGGTATATTTAATTTTAGGTCAGAAAAAAAATCAGACTCACATAAGCCTGCAGAGACTTGGTTGTTTCCCTACTTTTGGTCTTTCCTTTTACCATAAATGTAAAATTATCAATACATTTAAAAATTCATTATATATTTTTAGTTTTATAACGTCACCCAAACTGGCCAGAAAAGCCCTCCTCCAATGACTGCTAAGTGGCCCATGGGCCACCAGTTGATAAGCAGGTTTTGTGGCTCCAGGCACATTGTATTTAGTGAGTGAAGTGGCAGAAATGGCTCCTTTGCTCAAAAAGATTGCAGAACCCTGCACTAGATGATCAGCCTGAGGATCATGGATCGCTCAGGTCCTGTTTGAGGTCTTTAATGAAGTATTTCCCTGATTGTTTTGAATACACAACTTTCAGATACTGTTCAGTGGCCGCATACAGTTTTATAGGCCTGACACATCGTTTGTTCTTAAATCGTCTTTTATTATTTTGAAGCGCACACTGCACAGTATGATGTCATGATCATTTACAAGGACTGCACCGAGAGAATGCGTTTACTGGAAGCAAAAATACAAAAAGGGGAGCTGATTTAAAACTTTGGCAAAGTAGTGTCAAGGACACGTGTCAAGTCCCCCAAGTAGTTTGTTCACACTGTCATGACATTAGGTTGAGAAGAAAAGAAAGAAAGAAAACATAAATCCTATAAGCCCCATTTGTTTTGGCAAAGACCTGCAGGAGGATTTACCGTAGCAGACTTTGGAGTGGTGGTGCAATGTTTCATCATGCAGTGACACCTGTATGAATATGAGATGCAGGGAAGTGTCATAGGACAAACCGTTACTGTGTTCTCTCTACAAAACTCAGCAAATAACCTGAGCAAGATGGAAAACCTGTGGAACAAAGTCCTGTACTGCAGCTGTTACTAGTAATAAAGATGCACAAAGTATCAAGCGTGCTTTGATGTTGGTAGTACAGCCTCAGAAATGAGAAAATAGACTTGAATAAATAGTACATTTTAGAAATAAGCAGTACCCTTTTACGTTTGTGCAGTAACAGACATTGTTCAGCCAAAATAACAGCAACAACTTATACTTCATGCAAAAATGTAGAGGTGTAACACGTTTTGTTCTTTCACACCAGTATGACATTTTTGAGAGAGTTGTTTTGTAAGCCTGACAAGCAATAAAAATATGAGCTCCTTTTTATATAGGGCGGCTGTGGCTGAGTGGTTAGAGCAGTCGTCCTCCATTGTAAAAGTTGGGGGGTCAATTCCCCCAGCAGTCACATGCTGAAGTGTCCCTGGGCAAGACACTGAACCCCTCACCGCCTCCTATGTGTGTCCCATCCAGTGGTGTCATCAATGCGATGTGTGGTTATATGGAGTACACACACTAGAAAAGATTAAGAATTTCAGTATACCCACTTAAAAGTGCCCATTGATCCATGACACGTGTCATTGATATATGTTAAACGGCAGTTGAATGCTTCCATAACAATCCATCGGCATGCAGCGCTTGTTTATTGCATTCACTTATCCAACGAATTATTGTGTAATTCTGTACTTACTACTTAATACTTGAACATGTTTTGCTTTGTTTTATAAATTCTACAACGTTTTTAATTCAATGTCTGTTACTGCACAAAGGTAAAAGGGTACTGCTTATTTCTACAATTCAAATAAACAGAGAAATTTGGGAATGTTCAGTATGCTTAAAAATCTAAATAAATTGACGATTACATTGTACTAACCTGTGTACTTTGGTTTCTAAGCACAGTATACGGATCGACCGTGGTAAAGTTAGTTTTACGTTGGCCATTCGTGCTCCCTGGCCTCAACTGTGTGTCCAATGGAAAACAAACTTTAACACAGCATACCCACTACAAAAATGTAAACTACACCACTGGTCCCATCGGTGTAAAACACTGATTATTCTTTGTGTAGATCTAGTAGAGTGCTGTATGAATGGATAAATGAGGGCACAGATTGTAGTGTAAAGTGTATCATACTAAAATACAGAACACTTAAAATAAGACCAGACTGCCCATTTATCACTGGCTTAATCACATCTTTTAAACAAAGTCGCTGTGAGATTTTCATATCAGTGTCAATGGAAAATGGAAATGTCACGTCGCCAGAGCTCTGCGTGAGTCTGTGCAAAAATTCAAAATGTATCAGCCTATATGCCTGCTGAATACCTCAAACCAGTAACAGTTACTGCCAAACACCCATCATGCAGATGTGTATGTGTGTGTGTGCGTGCACGTGAAGTGTAATAGTGTACTGGAATTTAAACTCCTAATACAGTTTATCCTTTTTAATCGGTGTAAAGTTCTGATCATCTGTCATCCAATTTCACTGTCTAGCTTGAGTGTGTTTATATAAGAATGCAAGCCAGATGAGGTTCTTTGATGACTGCCTCCATGCTCTCAGTAGTCGCTAAATAACCCCCCCACCACCACCACTACACCACATACACACACATCCATGCGAAGCATAGTCAAGCAGGGGCAACCGGGACTAAATCCAGACTGGTGGTTTCTTTCTCCATCTATAAATACCCCTCTGCTTAAACAAGATCACACACATGAACTCACACTGAAATAAAGAGGCTCACAGAAAAAAAAAAGATCCATTCTCAAACACATTGGGGCACAGACACACACACACTTAAACTCACACACTCAAACACATGCAGAAATGACTCTGGCCTCAGAGGAGGCTTGCTAAGCGGTCTATGATTATGGGGTGTGTCTTTGTCTCATTTAGTGGTTCCACAAGGAGACAGTCTTCTGCTGTGTCAGACAGATACACACACACATACATATATGCAAACACCACTCGTATAATCATTTTCTGACAACAAATCTCTGTTTAAATTTGTTTGACAGCTTTTTAGAGTTGTGAATATAAATAAATGCGTTTTTTTTGTTTCCATAAAAACCCATCTATTCTGATGTTAAAAATGTGTAAACAAAATAAACAGCAATAAGTGGTAGATTTTCAGCTTTTATTTTGGAAAAATATTATTTTCCCAGTAATAAAAATGACAGGCTTTGTACACACAAATTTCCTCTTAAATACAACACAGTCACAGTGGTCTCAAGTGCCTAACACACACATGCTCGCATACATACATCATCTGCCAAATTAAAAACAATCAAACTTAAATTATTACAGACCTGACAAAAACAGTACAATAAAATGGAGCACAAATAATTACATAATTAAATTAAAAGAATAACTCTTTCTTTAGATAACAAATAAAATAACAAAAGATCTTAACCAAGGGATAGCAGGGTGGTGTTGAACTGGCTAATCGTGGAAGACTGCAGGGAGTGGGCAGTGCATACATCAACACCAAACATGAGCATTGTACACACACATTCACACAAACACACACACCTCTATAGTGCAATGAGGTCTTGGCAGTTAAGACTTTAGAGCTCGTCCTTGTTGGTTAAACACCAGCATCATTAGGAAGTCAGAAAAAAAAATTACAAACTCAGTTTTGAAGCAAAACCACATTAACTGACTGAAATGTTTCCAGTTTGATTTCAGTAAAACATTCAACTTAACAGATTATTAAAAAAATTAAAAAATCAGATTTCTGTTTTGTGTGACTTTTTTTTTTTTTTTAAATTGGCATTCTAATGCTGACTGTGTTTCTTAGGATGCTCTGCCCAAAACATTGCCCTGTCTATCACAACTCTTGGGGTTCAGAGGCCACTATGGCCCAACAGAATCCATGTTGGATCAATCTGCAGTCACTACTGGAGTTTTCAGTTCTTTGCTTCCTGCTGAGAACCAGCTCAGCCAACTCTGTCAGTGCTGTAGAGTTAAAGGTGTTCAGCTGCTGTATTATAATTGTTAGTAGTCTTGTAAGGAACATTTGTTGAGCAATTTGGCGTGGGACTTTACAGCTCCACTCTCTACTCCGCAGCACTGCGCAGAACATAATATGTTTGAAATCCATGACAGATTTTACACAGCATTGTAAACCCACAGCACATAGTACTACAGCAGTACTTTGAGGGTTTTCAGTACACTAAAGGTACTACACTGTTCATTCAGTTGGCACGCCACCATCCACAACAATGTCATCGGTCAACATCCAAGTCGTAGCTCCGCTGCTTATCAGGAGAGAACACTTCATCCTGTTATGAGCTGTAAATCTTCCAGAGCTTCAAGGAGACATTAAATGAGTTCTTCATCAGTTCTCCAGCAGTCTTTGACTGTATGAGTTCTCAGTCAGTGCTGGCTCTGTACAATGACTGTGCAAGAGCTTGCACTTTGTTATCGTGCTCCATCCATAGCACCAAGTGATCAATAGACCTGCATCAAAGGTCAGAAGTACTCGGAATTGACCGGTAGTATTAATGTAGTCCTCAGTCATCACTGAGCAGGCACTGACTCTGCAGTGACTCATCAGCAATTTGGCTCAAGGTCCTCTGGGAACTCCCAGGGAAGAGCAGCAAACAGCAGGAGTAAAACCTCCCAGAAACAAACTGAGCTCTACTGCTCAGGGTTGGTGTGTGTGGACCGCCATCAGCCACGAGAAACTGCCATCATACCTGTAAGACCAAACAAACAGACAAAATCAAAAAAGTTGTGTTTAAAAATATTCTTTTACAAATGCTAACTGAAGTTTGTGTTTTAAGGAACTCATTGAGCAGGTAAATCTGTGCGTACTCACCTCTGTGGCGATGATGCATTCATCTTTCTGGTCTGAAATGACGTACACAGACTGGTATTTGGTGTCAGTGGTACACGGGTACCGGGTGTCATTTGGACTGTGGTGTTCACCATCAGTGCTTGACTGAAATTTAACTTCACAATTTGGCTGGTACTGAGAATCACAAGCTGCTGGAGTGTTTATCTCAGTGGAGGACTGATACTTTGCTTCGCTGCAGCTTAGTGACTCTGCTGATGGCTTTTGTTCTGATGCATCACTGTAGAATAAAAAAAAAAATCAGAAATCCTACTCTTCACATAACACATGCTTCCAATTTATTGTGGGTGATCTATAAGTATTTATTTTGTTTACTTTTAGCTATGCATTGTGTAAAATGTACTAATATATTTAGCCTTTTTTAGATCTGTGTACCTGTTTTGTCTCTTTCTGAACCCTTCTTCTGCGTTTGACTCATCCAGTACTTCACATTTGGCCTCCAACTCATGATGCTCCTCTTCTGTACATGGGGATAACTCCTCAGGCCGGAGCTCATGAACTAGGTTGTACTCAACACTGGAATAACGAGACTTAAAGCCATTCTTTTCTGATCCGTTGAGGCTGGCAATTCCACTCAGACCACCAAGTGACCCAGTAAGTTCTGAATGGTAATCGGCCTTTTTGTTGGTGTTTTTAATTGACGTCGTCATCATACTACCAAGATCTTTGTCATTCCTGAGACAGTTGTTGGTTGTAAGGTTATTCATAGTTTCTTGGCTGTCGCTGTGAACACTTTCGCTGTGGTGACTGTGTCGGTCTTGCAGTTTCACTCGAACATAGACAACGAGCACAGAGCAGCTGATCAAAATCACAAGTGCAAGGAAGACGCCAGCACAGACAGCGGTCCAAGGAAATCTGTTGTCATCATCTTGGTTGTCTTCAGCATTTTCATTTTCTAATGACATAAATCGTCGATCTGGTCCATCCACAACTGGTTGAGAACCCCGGGGGATCTCTGGTAAGAGGAACTGGCAGTTATGACCTCCATAGCCAGGCACACAGGCACATATGTAGCGGCTGCCACGTTCGTGACAAGTGGCGCCATTGTGACAGGGATTGTGTTGGCAGCGAGAGATGGGGGTACTGCAGTTTTTGCCAGTGTAACCTGGAAGAAAGTGGAGTTTTAGAGTCTCAAAAGCTAATGCAGAGCCATATAAAGCCAGGGTAAATCATATTTTGAGAGGTGTCATACCTGGTGGACAAGTACACGTGTAGCCATTCCCTTCCTCCTGACACGTCCCACCATTGTGACAAGGGAAGAACTGACAGTATCTATAAAAACCACTGGTGACCTCACAGTTAGGACCGGAAAATCCTTCATCGCACTCACAGAGGTAGGAGTTCACCAGATCAACACACTCTGCTCCTGCATGGAGAGTCAGTGTTGAGAAAAAGCCACAAAATTAGTATTACTGTGCTTTTAACTCTAGGTTTAAGTTTAATTGTAAGCATACTAACAAACACATAAGATGATGTACCATTCAAACATGGATTTGAAGTGCAGTGGTCAATTTTCTTCTCACAGTTGAAACCAGCATATCCCATTGTGCATTGACAAAAGTAGCCACCTTCAGGGTTATCCAGGCAACGTCCACTGTTGAGACAAGGCCCATCTGCACATGTATTGGCACTTAACTCACAGTTGTTGCCATAGAAACCAGGTGGGCAGGTGCACTTGTAGCCATTGTTGCCATCCTGTGTTGATAACGGTACAAACAGCAGTTACATACAAGCGTGTTCCCATGGTTCTACTTAAAACCACTCTTTGCTTGAAGTGAGACTCACAGTGCAGCTTCCTCCGTTGCGACATGGATTTCCAGAACATTCGTTGACTTGGACTTCACAATTAGCGCCTGTGTATCCAGGTGGGCAGGAGCAAGTATAACTCCCCTGGCCAGTGTTGGTGCAGGTGGCTCCATTAAGACAGGGCTTATGATGTGTGCAGTAGTTCAGATCTGGGACAATAACATTAATGAACAAAATGGTTTCAACATGAAACAAAGAACACAACCTAAAAGAGTACAACCGTGCAGTAAATCTAAGTGAAAATCTCACCTTGGTTGCAGAAGAGGCCCCCCCACCCCTCCTGACAGTTGCACTGCCAAGGCTGTTGGCAGGTGCCATGGAGGCAGCCTGGGTAACGAATGCAGTCATCACAGTAACGCCCACTGAAGCCCACACGACACCTGGGAACATGACATTCGGTTAAGACGAGAAACAAGGGAAAGTTAAACTTTAGAGGACTGAGTTGAATTTATTTATGGAACCTCAAGACCCATCAAAGTAACTTCTTTGGACTTACTTGCACTCTCCTGGTTTATCACAGAAGCCATGCTCTTCATCACATCCAGGAAGGCAGATTGCTGTGAAGAAACAAACAAACTTTAGACAAAGCATAGAATATTCATAAGATTTGTAGTCCACCAGTTTCCTTTCATAGACTTTTAAACTACTCTCAGATATTTGTCTTTTATGTGTCTGAAGGCCCTCCTGTCCGCTCTTTCTTTTTCTATATTTTGTTTGTCCAAAGATAATGAGCGTTATCAGACTATTCTTGGCCATCTGAAATCTTGTTTCCTCAATGCTGTAAATGTTGACTTTCAGGTTAAAAAGTCAGACTTTGGCATGTTGGTCATCAAACAGAAGACTCATCCAAACACCCATCTATTTTACCTTGGTTGCTCTACAACACAAAGCCTCATTTCTCCATTTGACTGTGGGTCAGGAGTCCTTTTTCTTACCACTTGCCTCCCTTACTTTGGTCCTCCATCCTCTTCTCTCAATCTCTTCATCTTCCCCTTCCTCCTCCTCTCCTCCTGTCTCTCCATATTCCCCTCTTCCACCTCCCCCCAGGGCCAGCTGGTCTGTGAGGAGCTAACCACCAGACAGCTGCTCCATTGTCTCCTCTCACTGAGCAGCTGCCCCCTCCACAACAATGCACAACCCTGCTCGACCAATCACCAGCCTGAGCCACAACAATATGGGACCCCCACTTGGCCAATCGGGGAGGAGGTTTGGGGCGAGGAGGCCCCAGCGGTCTAATGGAAGGCACGCGGCGTGTGAATTACTGAGGAGCCACTGCAGCTCATTAGAATGGAGGCCTCTGGTGCTATGGGATAACTGACGCCTGTTGCACACGGGCCTCGCATTATGAGGTGGAAAAAGTCTAACAATAAAGAGAGGCAAATGACTGTAGAGGAAATTAACTTTGAAAAGCAGCTGTATGAACTGAGTAGAAAACAAAAACTCCCCATGTCTGTAGTTTTGACAATTACATAACAATTTTCTAAAGATGGAAGATACTCCATCTTGGTTTAGGGTTAGAGTAATGAGTATTTTGGGATTTTTTTTTACATTTTTTTGTAACGTCGGCCTCTACTACTAATGAGCGGGTCTTTCCATCTCTTTTTCAACTATGAAACTGTCACCAGAAGTGCAACAGCATCCCTTCCTTTTATCGTCCTTCTATGACTTTTCTTCAGTTGTTTCACACAGACACATAATTAATGAGCAAATCCACTCACGCTCAGTGCAGTACTGCCCCTTCCAGCCAGAGTTGCATATGATCTCTCCACGCTCTCCGCAGGTGAAATGTCCAAATGCGTCGTCTCGGGGTCGACAGAAGACGGAGCATCCGTCTCCGTAATAGTGCTCATCACATAGGAAGCGGTAAGAGAATCGTAGCTCTGTCCTGCCAGCTGTTTGCATGTCCTTGGTCCACTCTTCTCCCACAGTGAGATGACGCTGAGTTGTGATCCTGCTGATCAAACGCTCCGGGTTGTCTGTACAAGTAAATCACAGTGCGTTATGGGTCATTTGGTGCCACTGTTTTTGTTGGAACACTCAGTGTCTCTGCCACAAATCACCAGTTCGTTCATGAGAGAAGCAGCCGCACATGGCGAAATAAGAGTGGTTTTTATCGGAATTAAAATGAGACTTCTGTGGGACCTGATCATGGAGGCCATCTACATTTATTCATCAGACTATTTCTACATCTGATTCCCACACACACTTTCCCTTGTGTTGAAGTCAGTAGCGAAGGAGCAGTTTGATGACAAGAGAATCTCATCACTGGGCCACATTTGAAATTTAAAATGCTGTTTATCATATCAACCACATAAAGTTCAACGTTGATAGCTCGGGCACAACAGACGCTGGTTCAGGAATTAGCGTAACTTCTGACCTTTTGTAAAAGGAAGATTTAAATGTGAGCCAAACACAAAATGAGAAAGTGTAGATCATAAATCAAAGCGAGTGTGTCCTTATTGCTCTTGCTGGCGGAGCCGTTAAAGAAAAACGTGCCCCCTGGAATCAACTCAAACCATCTTTAGGTTACACTGCTGCCGTCTTCTGCTGTCACCCACCTGTTGTCAGGTCGTCCAGGGAGTCGGTGTGCAGAGCTTCAATGATCAGTGAAAACGTCCCCTGAGGAGAGATGGAGAGAGTCAACAGCTGCTCAGCTTGGAGGTCCCCCCCCACTCCCCCTCTGCAGAGGGCCATTAGGAGGCCTAGCAATAAACTTCACAGCCTAATTCTTGTGTTGATTAGAGGCCTAATAAGGCTACCTGCTCCATTTTCATACCCCTGCTACCATCACACTCTGACACGGCCGTAAAACAAAAACGGGGCGGAATTTCACGCAGCGCTGCCAATGATGTGCCAACTCAAAGGATGTTATATTTCCCACCACGGCTGGTAAGAGGGGGACACATTTGGTGATGCCCCCCTCTTCCTTTCTCTTTCACACACACCCTCCTCCCCTCCCTGTTGTATCCCACCAAAGAGCACTGAAACACTACAATAGACCCTCTCACACACTGCTGACAAAGACCCTCACAAGTGTTGAGTTTGGGAGCATCTGTTGGGTTTTCTACTCTTCAAAGCAAACACGTCCCACTGGAATAATAATAATTTCACCATCTCTATCCATGGATGATCATGTATGGCACAAATATTGCAGAAGGGGAAAAAAATTATTGTCAGATTGAAGTGAAAATGTATTTCAACTGATCCTGCAGGAAGATTTACCATTATAAGCACAATTTGAAAAGTAACATGGCAGTTACTTACTGGCCACGTGAAGCTGAAAGGAAAGCGGATCGGGTTGGTGAAACTGTCCGCATTGGTCTCCGGCACCTGGAAGGAGTTGGAGCCGAGGACTGGGGTCACAGCCCCGCCGTAGGTGCAAGGGGGCTCGGGGGAGACGCTGGCCTGGTAATGTTTCAGGCAGATCCGAAAGAAGGTCTTGCACTCGCACTGCTGGTGACCCTGTGGATGCGCAGAGCCTCCTGGGCAACAGTTGGCGTTCCCCGCTATCCCCTTCTTGTTGAGAAACTCCTGCAGCTTCAGCTCAAACACGCCAGAGCACAACACCTATTGGGGCACACACACAATGAGTTTAGTGTGTTGGAAACTGTTTTTTTTTTTTAAATAAATAAAATAATAATGAGCTATAATTACAATGCCTTATCCAGAAAAGAAAAAAAAACGTGTGCGTAAAGGTTCCTAAATTGACTGGGCCATACCTGGCAGGTGAGCAAAGACAGACTGACAACCAAGAGCAGACACGGGCGTCCCATTGTGTTGACAGCTCCTCAACAAGCAGTGAGAGCTCCACACGTCCTCAAATAATCATGGAGAAGGTTTGAAAAGTCCTTCAGTCGCAGTCTGGGTTTGACGCGCAAAGGTGAAGGTGAAAGTTTTCCAGCGGCGCGTTCGTCACCTGCTCCTTTAACTTCCCACTCAAACCGTGGAGGGTTGACAATCAAAATAATATTTTTTGCATAAAGCAATATCCAGCGGAATGATCCCCTTTGAAGAAGCGTGAATGAAATCCAATCAGTAAATCCAACCAGTCGCACAGACACGTCTTGTTTGTTTTTCCAGGTGAGTGGCTGTGATAAGCTAAAATGGTCTCATATACACGAAAGGTAAAAAAAAAAAAAGTCTTCAATCCTCTTTGATTCTCTTGGCATGTCACTGCGTTAGTCTGTTGGGCTTTCTGCCCTGCGCAGGGTTTTATACGAGGCCAGCAGGCGAAGGGTAATAAGATGCAAATGAGCCCCCCCCCCCCCCTCTGCTCCTCTTCTTCCCCTCCCTCCACCGCTACCACAAGTCCGCCCCGGGGCCATCACAAAGAAATGGAGAGGGGAGGAGAGGGGAGTGCAAAACTTTTTCTAA
>JARVLU010000599.1:15051748-15082441 GCA_031762415.1 Simpsonichthys santanae | reverse complement strand
ACATAATTTTGTTTCATCACATGTACCACATGTGGTGCAAATGACAATAAAGATTCTCTGACTCTCTGACTCTGACTCTCTGGGGCTGCCCAGGGGTCTCTTCCAAGCGGGAAAAGCTGGAAAACCTCTAACCAGGGTGCATCCAGGGGGCTGCTCGAACCACCTCAGCTAAACCCTTTCCATGTAGAAGAGCAGCAGCTTCTACTGTTCCACCTGGATGACGGAGCTCCTCATCCTTTCCAAGGCTTTAGAACCAAATATTTAGAATCTCATTGTTTTCTATCATGATCTGTATCTCATGACTATACTGTATAGGTGGGGGTTACAGCATAAACAGGCCAGTAAGCTGAGAGCTTTGCATTTTGACTCAACTCTCCTTTTTTTTTTAACCACGACCGCTCAAAGCATTGTCCACTTGTGAACTCCCAGATACTTGAGGCCAAAACTCATCCCTGACCCAGAGGGAACATTTAACTTTTTCCTGTTGAAAACCACGCTGTGGCATGAAGATGCATCAGAACCACATCATCTGCAAAAAGCTGAGGCTACCAAACCACCTTCTCTACTGCGCCTTGAGGTTCTGTCCATGAATATGGGAGATTTCATTTAATCAACCTTTATTTACACAGGTTAGTCTCGTTGAGCCTCAAGGACTCATTTACAAGAGAGACCTGTAAAGGTGAAGATGAAGATGAGGCTCAGCCCTGGCTGAGTCCAACCTGCACCAAGCACCAGCTCCACTTTGTACCGAGGATGGATGTGGACACAGTGCTTCCTTTGTGCTGATTTTACAAATCCACAAACATCTTGCAAATGATGGGACAAAACCAATAATACAAAAATGTAAAATGTGCAAATCAAACATGTTAATCAAAATGTTAACTTGAATAAAATATGTAAACTATTGAATATGGGTTATTTATAAGATTGATTTTATTGCAGCTCCTCAAACTGAAGAAGTCTTTTGGCTAAAAGACGAAATGTTTCAACAAAAAGAAACCGTCCATGGACATGACTTAACCTTGTTAGATTTTTCTGGCTTATTGAGCATGCATCATAAATGTGGGTGTTTATACCACCATAGAAAATACATTGACAGAATGTGTAAAGGATATATCAGTCACCAGTGCATTTACTTGTTTATTACAATATTTAATTCATTACTTAGATTCACTGACAAGAGTGAAGTCAGAAAACTGACTTATTGGAGTTTTTTTTTTTTTTTTTTCCCTTTGGAGAGTTTTTTGACACAGTCAGTGACCTGACCCATAAAGGTCTACAGCTTTTCAGGGAATTTTCCTGGTTATTTATTTGTTTTTTGAATATTCTAACTCATGGACTAAGCCGCATTCTATCAGAGGACATGGATTTAGACCTGGGACTCATGAACCCTGATTCAGTGAGAGGATTCAAATGATCAATCCGGGTGATTCATTAACCAACCCAGCTCTTGGTGTGGGATAATGCAAGATTTAGTACATCCAGAATCAAGTATGAGACTACTACCCTTTAATCATAAAAGTGTATACATCATCATCATATCATGAAACCTGAAACTAATTTTCTGACTTTATTTTTTATTTTTTAAATACAGTAATTGTTTGTTTTGTATTTTTTTATATTGAATTAATAATTGATTAAACACTAGAACAGAATCTGTCAAGGGTTATGGGTAAATGGAAAAGACATTATTAACGCAACATAAAAAAAATTTGTTCAGAAACAGCAGAGCAGTTTATTCCTTCCGTTTATTCCTTTATTCCACCTAAATAAACAAAGCTATCTCACCACAACATATGTTAAAAAAAACAGCTACATAAAAATCAGTTTCAACAAAGCTTACTTGCAAAGTCAAAGCACGGGGAGGCAGTGTCCGCGCAGCACTATTTTTGGTCCTGTCGACTCGCCATACAGGAACAAGATATCGATCCCAGCGCGCTGGTATCGATATGTGTCCGCCCAGGCTCTTTACGCTCTTGTTTTGCTAACAAGATGGATGAGTTCGAGGAGCAGTTGGCCGAGACTGTGAAGAATTACAGCCATCTTTACAACTGTGCCAACAAACCGTATAAAGACAGTGAAATGGCGAAGAACTCGTGGAAGGAGATCGCGCAGTTGTTGTGCACGGACGAGATCGTCTGTCGGAAACGGTGGCGGTCTCTTCGGGACAAATTTGCAAAGGCCAAACGGCGAGTACAGAGTCGGAAGAGAAGCCCCGGCGGGAAGAAGATCGCCATTCCGGCGCTGTACACCGCTTTACAGTGGCTGGACGTCCACGTAAAGAACCGACAGACGACCACCAGTATGATGAGTGTTTCACACGGTGAGGTAAGCAGCCATGTCCACCAGACAACACGTCAGTTCCCCAGGCGATATAGCTGCCCACTGCTCCGCCTGAGTATCTCGTGTGGTGGGTCAAATGCAGGGAACTAATTTCTCTATTGTATGGAAACATACAAAGATGACAGTCTCAAACTTCCCTAGTTCTGCGCTGCTGTAGTTCCTCTTTTGTGTCTGTCCATGACGGATAAGAACGTCTCGCAGCCACGTCAGCGAGAACAGATGTCTTCACTTCCTCGCGGAGTTGATGGAGGCCTGATAAACAAAAGGGTGCGAGCGATACCACAGACAGGTGATTTGTGACGTAAAAATGGCCGCTATTATCTTGATTAACAAGTAATAAAACTAAAACAATAAATTAAATAAATAAAAATCCTGTTTTACAAGTCATATCGATATTTCTCTAACGACATCCGCTTTTAGTTTTTCAAAATAAAAGCAGTTGGCGAAAGATGGCTGAAAACCGACTTTGGCAAGATTCTGTATTTGTAATAACATTACCATTATAATCTATCACCTTTTAAAATAAAGGCAGTTGTTATTGATGATAACTTCTTACTTTTCAGCCTCTCTGGGAAAGTTTTCTTCAGGGTGTTGGACGGGAGGCTCCAAAATCGTTAAACCTCAGATTTAGGTGGAGCAGTGTAGCTTTTGTCCATGTTGCGGAACGGGTTCCTTATGTATCAAGGAAGGTGCAACTTCCCTACTGAAAGTTGGCATGAGGACAAAATGTGAAAACTGATTGTGCACAAAAATATTTGATGCAGTCAAACTGTGCACATGCATCTAAAAGAGTTAAGTCTGGTCCTCTCTGGACATTCAAAAAACAAAACGTAGAAACATTTTGTCTTTCATCCATTTCTACATTTTTTTTTTTTTTTTTTTTTTGAACGTCCAGAGGACCAGACTTAACTTTTTGTTTATTATTTTTTTAATTTTCTATCTGGATTATTGAGCATGCATCAGGATATTTTGTGCACATGCATGCTTCTGTGCACTTTTCATGCATATGGAACTGAGCGCTCATGAGGCACCTCCCCTGACACGCCTCCATTTAGTTATGCAAATACTGTAGATGTAAATATGTCCTGCATGTGAGATTCTCCTTCCTGCAAGGGGGGTGGCTGTTGGACAAGAATATGTTTGGTTCCAGCTCTCACCTGTGGTCATTTGGTATGCATGATGATTGAAAGAAAAGATCCCGGACACAAGCTGCTGAAAAGAGCTTTCACCAAATGGTTGCCGGGCTCTGCCATAGAGGTAGGATAAGGAGCTCCACCATCCAGGAGGAGCTTTAAGTAGAGCCACTGCTCCCTCACAACAATAGGAGTCAGGTGAGGTGGTTTGGGCATCTGATTAGGATGCCTCCTGGATGCTTCCCATTGGAGGTTTTCCGGGCACGTCCCATAGGGAAGAGACCCAGAGGGGGTCGGGGAAGATGTAGACCTTTCTGGAGGGATTGTATATCCTCTCTGACCTGGGGGACACTTTAGGACCCCCCAGGAAGAGCTGAGAAGAGGAACGTCTTGAGTTTCTGTACCGGACCTGTTGCTGCAGCAACCTGTACATACACGCAGTAGTAGATGGATATAGAAATAATGATATTAATAATAATCTTAACAACAATATCCAAGCCTCTCATCAGGGAAAATGGGAAGTAAATCTTCAGAAAGACATAAACAAACAAAAAAAAAAAAATACAATTGAAACATTATAAAAGCTGAGTTATTGTGAAAAAGTAACATTTACACACAGCAATGTAAAGATGAATAATTAAGAGATAAATATTAATGTAAATACCGAACAAAATTTATAACCAGCCCAACCACTATAGCTCCAAATAATTTGGTGTGCTTTAGAAGTAAAAAATATCTCAAACATAATTTTGTTATTTCTGTTCCACTCTATCCACACTAACCTGAAAAAGCTGATAAAACAGTTCCACAATGATACATAAAACAGTATTTAAAAGATAAAATACATTGAGTAAAGTAATACAAACCTGCCTCCATGTAAAGTGAATTGGGGAAAAAATACAAATCTCTTTTGTTCCTAGTTGTTGGTAAAAATCAGAGCTTTGGGGAAATTGACTGCCCAGGAAAAACTGAAGCTTACAGGTGTGTTTTTGTCTGTGTTGATGATTAACCATGCTGTTTTATGCCACATAGTTTGATGGAGGAGCGCATGACCTGGAGAAAGAGCAAGACAGAGTCAAGCAGGAGCAGCTTGACTTCCTGCCAGTTATCAGTACTGTTTATTCTCCGGCCGACTCCAGTCCAAGCAGCCATCAGATCGTCGAAACCTCTTTTAAACCTAAAAGACAGTCGAGCTCGCAGACTGAGAAGAGTTCTGCAGACGCCCGCGGCAGCCTCAGAGATGAAGACGAACTGTTCCTGCTCAGCCTTCTGCCCTCCATAAAGAGGCTTACTAACAAGAAAAAGATGGAGGTCCGGATGAGGTTTCAGCAGGTGCTTTACGCTGCAGAATTTGACAACTAAAAAGACGGTTGTTGGTGGAAGGAGGTTGCAGTTGATCACACTTACAGACTTTACCGCATGTAAATTATTTTACTGTCATAAATAAATTATTAATATTTTGTATCTACTGTGCATCTGTTCTGATGTCTCGGTGCAGACCAATAACTTCCATCACGGTCTTGGATCTTTCCAAGACAGATTTTAATTTAAATGTATTTATTTTTTTTTGTTTAACAAACAAAAGCATCTTTTTTTATTCTCTGCAGTGTTTTTCTATGTTGAAAAAAACCATACAATTTTGTTTGAAAAAAAAAAAAAAAAAAACAACAAGAAGTGTTTTGGTCGTTTGTTTCTGTGTAGAGTTTAACTTCTTAACATATGAAGACTTGGTCGGGCACTCTTTGTCTATTTCCCCCGCAAAAATAAAAAAAAGAGACCAGAACCTAATGACCAAGTTGAACACAACACTGACTTCTTGTTGTACTTCGGGACAGAAATTTCTGACTGTACCTAAATACCTGTACTTATTTACCTTAAGAGGGCTTTTTCTACAGTTTATATTTGACCAATAAATATTTTATTGTTACACGGATGTTTTATTTTTGGCTCTACATATTACGGTCCATTTACAAACATTTAATTATAATCTTGTTCTTGCAAATAAAGACAATTTTGCACACCCATCGTAAAAAAGAACCGCTATGAGGCGCGGCTTTGAAAGATCATTTGACAATATTAGCGATAATAATGCAAGAGGAATTATTTAAAATTCCAGCCCTATAAACATAATTTATTTAAATCTGTTAACATACACTGTTATGAAATATTTCCATTTACATAGTTAATCATGCCCACTAAAACCTCTCAAGTCATTTTAAGGTGTACTAGTCTTGAAAAATAATCTGTCTCATCTGAGAACAACTTCTAGCTGCAGAGACTTTCATTCTTTTTGGTGCAAACTCATTCATGTCTCAATGATCCAATCACATCACCATCTCAACAGGTTCCTCCTCCAGCCAGCTTCTGATTGGACGATAGCAGCACTGATGTTTCCATTCATCACTTCATACATTTCATCCAGCTGACCGATGGTTTGAAATATTGCTGTGTTCTTTTCCTGTTGTGTGTTTTTGTTTCGGTCAACTCGTCACCTCTTATTTTTTGTTATGTCCTCCCCAAGCATCCCTCCTCCTCATCCTCTTTTCCATCTTTGCTCTTTTACTCCCAGACCCCTCCCTTCTCTGAGCATTGATGCTTTCCCACCATTGGATGCTGTGTGGGGTGATGATTGTGGTTTCTGTCAGTGACATCCCCAGAGCATGAACCGGCTCTGCCTCTGCACGGCAGAAACTCAGGACGCTGCAGCCTCGGGGTATCTTTGGAATAATACACATCGACAGACATTGGTTTCTGCCCATCACTGCTGATGTGCTTCTTCTGGGAGCTGCTGATTTCTGCAGCAGCTGGCACCGAGGCCCTGAAGCTTTGATGTGAATCAAGCTCATCCTGTCCAGTTTTTGAAGAACCGCTGACTGAAAGTCCATGTGCACAGACTGCAGACAAGCTGAACGCCTGCAAATCACTGCTTCTTCTGGGGTAGGATGCAGTAACACAATGATCATGTGCATGGTTAATTAATTGGAGTGAGTCAGGAATGAGTGTGTTTACTACGTATACAGTAAGAAGGATGCCATTACAAGGTTTGATGTGATTCTTCATGTGTGTAAATCATGAATGTGTTAATTATGTTCGATCATTGCTTCGGAGATGCTTGGAGTACCTGCATTTTATTGGCTGGTTCTTCGGTGGTACCAAGGCACACTGATGTGCATTGTGGTTTAGAGATAAGGGGCTAGCATGATGCAGCATTAAATTGCTCATTTTAAAATATTTATATTTTTTACAATAGCCAATTTATAATACCAAATGTAATCAGTGGGATTATGGAGACTGAATTTTATACTTTTTTTTAAAATAGGACTGTAATAGTAAAACTTACATCTTTTTCTTCCAAAGTAAAAATATCTTCTTGTTCTTCGACATTCTCCATCAATTTCTTCTCAGTGCACTTTATCAGATGTAAAACATCTGTTTGCTCTGCAGGAAAAAAAAGCAATATAGGTATTTTAAATATAAACGATAAGCAGAACTTTATTACAGATGCATTATTGACACAGCAATTAAAGAAAATAAGTAAAAGTGTTTCCCCTCTGCTTTTGCAAATGAGAACCAGCCTTTCAGGAAGTTAAAACAGGCAGTATACAAACAGCTAAAGAGGTGTAGATGTGTTCAGAGCTGGTCATATGATCTCTGGTCAGGCCTGAGTGATTAGAGAGGGTGAGAATGCAACAAAAATGCACAACAGGAAGAAAAGCTCAGTTTCTTTCAGCTCCGGTGCTACAGAAAGATACAGTTAAGGGTCTTTTTCAGACATTATTGTTTAAGGTGGGACCACTGGATGCGCATTGCTTGGTAAGAAAACAAAAACGGTACATTTTTGTGGCGAGTGCACGATAGTTAAATTTAATCTGAAATTGTCTACATATGACAGCTCTTTTAGCATCTATAATTCATGCTTATATAAGTGTTCTGTAAGGAGAGTAACAGGATGTGTGATGATCACTGTTTACTTCAAATGGGTCTTTAATCTGACTTTTGGTCACTTCCTCAAATGTTATATTCATTCATTGTATCACTGATGTTAGTCTATACTACAAATATTCTCTAGTCAGTGACTTTTCGTGTAAATGTATTGTTTATTTTGCATATCTAACGTAATTTAAATCTGTTGTGGGCTGATAGTCTTTACTGCTTGTTGTGTTTTTCCAGCAGAAGCAGCCCTGAGCAGATCCTGAGTTTGTGCTTCAGCTCAATCACACTGGAACATTTCATAAAAATCCACCATGGTGCAGGAGCAACACTCACTTTGGATGTAAAATAAACGAGAAAACCTGACAGCCTGATCCATAGAAACATCTTCAGATTGGACCACCCAGGGATGATTCCTGGGTGAGGGTCCCTCTCACCATGTACTCCCCTCAGAGTCTCCATCGTTGGGGCATCACTCACAGTGAGAGTTTGGAGCGGTTAGCCTGCAGCCAAGGTATGAATGATGGGTGCTGATATTTGAACGACTGACTCTAATAGCTGAATAATAACTGTCAACTTGATGCCTGACAAAAACCCTTCCCAAAGCATTTGGGTGTACAGTATACCCCAAACCACTGCACGAGCATAAACTCTTTATATATATAAAGGAAACAACATCACAAGAGCATTTAATTATTCAAGAAAATAGTGAAACACTGAAGTAGCTACTTGTTGTTTTGGTATTTTTATGTACGCTGAATATATATTTTAAACTTTTATAAACTAAAATAAATGGTGGAATATTCAAGCCCATATTCAAGTTGAGGACTAGATGCAGCTCGTCTTATATTCTTGTTTCAGTAGCAACATTATTCACAGTCCTTTCTGTCAAATTATAGATAAACATAGAGATATAAAATTCAAGCAGGTATCTGAAGCAATAACCTGTTAAGAGTCATGGTTCCATATTCAGCAAACGCTGTAGTTTATAATAATAAAAATGATGTCTAGATGCAGTAAAATGATGAATGTAATGGGAAGAGAGTCAGAGACATTCCTAAAGGGGTATAAAAATGTATTTGGCACACTTTTTCTTCTTTTGGCTCACAGCGAACTAAGTTGCAAAAAAGCTTGGCAATCGTTTTTACAACGGATGCCCTTCCTGAAGCAATCACAGACCACTGAGCTACCACAGCCCATGTGGAGCAGAGAGCTGCCATTGGGTGCCCAGAGGAGCAGATGGTGTGGGGTTAAGGGCCTTGCTCAAGGGCCCGGAGTGGGGCAAATGAGGATGGAAGCAGGTGTGGGTGTTTCAATTTTCCATCCACTTTTTGATGTCAGTCCAGGGAGTTGAACCAGCAACTTTCCGATCACAGGCCCATCTTCATGTATTTGGCACACATGCACAACATTAATTTTGATATATCCCAATATGCGCACCTGTCGCTTTATATACACAGTTCATGCATGAGACTCAAGTCGTTTATGTTGGTCCAGTGGTCTACAAATGTGTTAAAGGCTAACTAGTTGGGACTTTTGGACTATTAGTGCAGTAAAATTACTAACTAGTATGAGAGTCTCATATACTAGTACAGGTATAGTGGTATTAGACTGTCCAAACATACATTTCTGCCCCATCTTGATGGGCATAAGTGCCTCTAGTAGGAAAAAAGTGTTTGTTGAGAGTGGCCTACAGTGTTGAACTCGTTCAACGAAATGTGAAACTAGAGCAATGTACAGCACTGTAGTCACAAACTAGTGGGCGAAAATTATGTTTGATATCAGGGATTTTGAATAAATACACAAATGTGCATTGATCGCCTTGCAGTTCTAGCTTCCACCGATAGGGGGCAGCAGACCGAGAGCGCGGCGGTTTGGTTAAATCATTACGTAGTGCTTGCTGTCTTTTGTGTCTCGTGAGTCCTTCGACACCGCCCCGCCGGAGGGTGCAACTGCGGGACGGAGCAGACGCCACACTCAGGTTTACTGGCTGTAAACAAATCTGCTCACCACCACCACGATGTGGGGAAAAAGGCAGTTTTCCGACAATCGGTTTTCCGCACTGTCGCTCCGGGTTGCAACGCTCATCATTGATTGACACCTGGTAAAGATTTGGCAGCCCCTACTGGGACACTGGAATAGGAGGACAGTTTATTTTCTTTCTTTTTTGAGCGTTAATTCTGTCATCCTTTGTCGCGGTGACTTCTATGCGACGATCAGATGGTAAATGGTGCAAAGCAGCTAGCTCGCTAACCATTAGCACACGTAAAATTGTGCTAGTTTCGCACCGCGGCTCCCTGGTGCTAGCTCCACCGGGATCAAACGCGCCCGAACATGGCAGCGACTGCAGAGCACGACCTGGCTCTGTCCGAAGCAGACAGCAGCAAAGAGAAAGCTCAGGTGTTTGGGATTTTGAGGCTACAGGAGGAGAAAACCGGCACTGGGGATAAATCTACCAGCAGCGCGGCGAGAGGCGGAGGCGACGGCCGGTGGCAGGCGCCGATTTTCGCTTTGGCTAGGAAAGCATCCGAGACCATCTCAGGGAGCATTCACGTACTGCCCAGAGTGTCGGAACACAGGACTTCGCTCCCAGGAGACTGGACCGTCCAAGGTAGAGTACTGTATGTGCAGCATCACAGGGTGTGACCTTGCTGGCCGGACTGCGACAGGTGTTGGTTTAAATAAAATAAAAGTCATTGATTAAAGCTTTATCGATTAGTGAAATATTCTCCACTGTTGTGTATAAATGAACTCTTGTTTGTCTTTCCCCTCTCATTGTGCATTAACTGCATTTAGTTCTACATCCTCTGTAATTTGTGTTTTCATTCACTTCCCCCATCTGTTTTATCTGAAGCCGCTTACAGCTAAAATATGTGATGTCACCTCATCACAACATTTGCATTGATTTGAATTACCCCAATCAACTAATATGACCAGGTATTTTTATATTAATATCATATACTGTATCTTATTGTGCATTTCATATTTCACTGTAGGTGCAGTTTAATGCTCGGAGAGTGAAACTGCCACAACATTGACCAAGTGATACTCTGGCATTTTCATATTGCTTTTATTGTTTGCTTTTAACTTTTATGCTGCGAAACACAGTACACCTTTTGGCTGTTGTAAAGGACTTTATAAATAAACAATGATTGATCGGAAAATATAAATGCAATTACTTTTAATTGCATTTACTCATCAACTCTCCAACTTTTCAGGCTTCAGTCTGGGTTGTACCTTAATGATACAGGTAGTTTTTGCTCTGTGCTGCCCTGATATTTAGCTACACATTAACTCAAGTTTTGCATGTGAAACATTTAAAACATACTTCAGCAATAATACATGTATACAGTACAATATATGGCACTGCGATTCTCCTATCATGCAAAAGACACATTAGCAATGCACATGTATAGGTCTCTCTTGCAAACGAGTCCCTGAAGCTCAATGGGAACTAGTATAAATAAAAGTTTGAATGCATGAATGAAAAAAGTTACTAAAATAAGTTATTTCTGAAGCAAGTAAATTACAATGGATTTCAAATTTTATTACAACTGTTTATAGATACTATTGATTTTAGTTACTGCACTGACCAAACACACAAACATACTTTTTGTAAAATTTCTAGGTGCATTCTGCCTTTAAACCATGTGGGCTTTTTAAGTCTGTCTACATGATGGATCAACATGTTCAATACATCCATCCATCCATTATCTTTACCCGCTTCTTCCATTTTGGGTCACAGGGGTCGCCGGTGCCCATGTCCAGCAATCACTGTGCGAGGGGCGGGGTACACCCTGGACGGGTCGCAAGTCCATCACAGAGACATATAGAGACAAACAACCATTCACGCTCTCACTCACACGTAGGGACAATTTAGAGTTACCAATCAGCCTAATATGCATGTTTTCGGACTGTGGGAGGAAACTGGAGTACCTGGAGGAAACCCACGCATGCACGGAGTGAACATTCAAACTTCACCCAGAAAATCTGTCAAACAGGAGGTCAGAATCTGTAATTTACAGTAAAAACAGAAGCTGTAATCTCATGCTTTTTCTTTCCCTTGGTTTCTTCACAGCCATAGGAATCACAGCTTTTAGTAGACAGCTTTAGGGTTTGTCTGTAAACCACTTAGATTTTGAAGGTTGTTTAAAACAAAACAAACAAACCAAAAAAAAGCCTGTTTTTAGTAAAGCGCCATGAACTTGTCAGAATAATCTGCTTAACGCCGAGATACAAACAGTTAAGTGAGATTTATTGACTTGGTTACATTAGAGGAGTTAATAAATCAAGGGGCACTTTAATTCTTAAGAAATAGTTTGTACTACATGACTTGACCAGTTAGTCAAGCCTTAGAAATCAGAGCAGTTATTTTTTTTTTGTTTTTGGCTTGTGCAGCAGTCCCTCGTTTATCACGGGGGATCCATACCCTGAAGCTCTGCGATAAGTGGAAAACCGCAAAGTAGGAATAGTAGTACAAGTACAACTGTGTGTCATGTCCAATCTTATTTTGAAAAACCACAATAGAGCGAGTCCGCGAAAAACAAGCTGCGAAGTAGCGAGGGACTACTGTACACATAATTTATTATTCACAGACCTTTCAGACTTTATATTATGGAGAAAGAAATGGTGCTTGCCTGTATTTTAGTGATTTACCCCTGCCTGTACTACAGTTTATTTACAAAGGTATTTTTATGTAGAAGTGTTGGTTGTGCAGCATCTGTGTGTATTTGACGAGTTTATTGTAAACCTTGGTTCTGCAGCCATGCGGGACCCCATGGCCATGGAGCGAGCCAACCTCCTGAACATGGCAAAGCTCAGCATCAAAGGCCTCATCGAGTCGGCTCTGAGCTTCGGACGAACGCTGGACTCGGACTACCCTCCTCTGCAGCAGTTCTTTGTGGTCATGGAGCACTGTCTAAAACATGGTCTTAAAGGTAAGGGAGTGGGTGGCGTAACATCTTTATTTTTGAGGAGCTTGGAAATTGCGTGGTAGATTGATGTGCTTACACGTTCAAATGTCTTTCTGCAGTGAAGAAGTCCTTCCTGGGTTTTAACAAATCTCTGTGGGGTCCTCTGGAGCTGGTGGAGAAACTGTGTCCAGAAGCAGCAGAGATCTCCGCTTCAGTACGAGACCTTCCTGGACTCAAGTAAGACATTCATGCTCCTTTGGACTCCTTTAACTTGACCCAACCTGCTGTTGGAGGAACAACAGGTGGAAGAATCACTCTCTGACAAACTGGAGTAACAGTAGACTGTTACCTGAGCCATTTACTTTCACTTCATCTTTCACGACTAAGCAGCTTCTTTCTTTATTACACCGTTACTTTTTGCACAGACAATTGTATAAAAGATGTGACAGTCAGGTGCAGAAGACGTGTATTTGTTTGAATCTTGTCACTTTTGAGCAAGAGAACATGATACTTTAGAAGTTCAGTGTTTATTATCAGGCACATTGTAGAAAACGGATTTTGATTATTTCTTTTTGACTGGAACTTGTTACAAGTTAACACTGAACGATGATTCTCCAGACATCACACTCGGTGAGACTTCTGTCTGATTCACAGAAAGGAGGAACAGTTGTGCTGCTTTGTGGAAAGCGCACAGTTTCCCCTTCGGTAGTGCTGAGTCAGACCAGAAGACGTGTACCAGAGCAGGGTCGACTCAAGACTGTGAAAATGATCTGAAGTTACAAACACAGTTCTGTTGCGCAAATACTGAAAAAAAAATGAAACTTTCTTTAAAAGAAGGTTTATTAGCTTCTACAAGCTCAAATGTAAAAAAAAAAAAAATACATAAAACTCAAGTTAGGACATGAAGCTGTTGTTAAAAATGTGAAATTAGCTTTTTCCAACATAAAGATTTTAAAGACACTAGAGGCTGCTGCACGTCTGAACACATACTTTACAACCTCTTCAGAGCCCACCCTCATCACTGGTGTGCATGTTTGTGTTTCTCAGAACTCCACTGGGCAGAGCCAGAGCATGGGTGCGCCTCGCTCTCATGCAGAAACGGCTGGCCGACTACCTGCGACTCCTCATCACCCGAAAAGACCTCCTCAGGTACATCCGGAGAAAACGCACCACGATATACTTGCCTTATTTTGTCAGCACCACTTTAAGGATAATTGTGCTGGGGACTGATGAGAATTGCTTGGAACGTGCTTCTCAGTGATTTTTATGAGGATGCAGCGCTGATGCTGGAGGAGGAGGGAGCAGTGATTGTGGGCCTGCTGGTGGGCCTGAACGTCATTGATGCCAATCTGTGTGTCAAAGGCGAAGACTTGGACTCTCAGGTAACAGCATTGTAAAAACAGCATTTTAATGATTTAACAGTAACTGTGTTAAGAATACCAGATGGGGTTGCTCTGTAGTTGATGTCCATTAGTTGCTCAATGTGAGGGACCAAGCAATGAAGACATAGAGGAGACAAAGTGGGCCTTTATTTCTCACCCCCACCAAAAAATAATATTCAAAATGTAACTAATGGGCTCATAAAAGAGCTCCACTGAACATAACTACTGAAAAAGGGACTTACAAAATATTAACTAAACAAAACAAAATGTACAGACCTTATCTCACCAAATGTCAGAGAGTCAGAGTCAGAGAATCTTTATTGTCATTTGCACCACATGTGGTACATGTGATGAAACGAAATTATGTACACAGGGTCCCAGTTACATCCATAGTTAGTTACATACATAAATGTCTCTCAAAGACAGAAGACTGGTCTAGTGACTTGGTCAAACCATTTGCACATAATAGGGGAAACATCTAAACATCAATACTAACTGATACTTAACGATCTAACTAAACTTAAAACACTCCCCCTTGCTGACAAGCACATGGTGGGCCCTGCAGCACTGGCACTGGGCTCAGCCTTTGGCCACGCCCCATGCCCAGCCAGGAAGCAGCCAACTTCCCAAACCAGGTAATCAAAACAAAAGAATAAACATAATTAATATAACAGAATGCATTTTTTAAAACAACACAGTACTATTATGCATTTGTCCCAACACCACTGCGAGGTTCAAGCAAATAAATCATTGAATTTCATTACCACATGCTCACCTCCAAACAAAGTTTATTTATATAGCACCAAGTCACGACAGAAGTCATCTCAGGGCACTGAACAGAAACATTCATAAATAAAAATAACAAGTTAACAAAAACATTCATTAAAAATAATAATAATTTATCACTATTTATCATAGGAGCAGACTGATTTGAATTTAACTCCATCACAGAACTCTCATCTTGAGCATGAAGGCGACAGTCCAGTCTAGACGTGACAAATGCATGAAACAGTTTTTCTGCATCATTTTTAGATGAGATGTTTCTAATTTTAGTGATATTACGCAGGTGGAAGAAGGCAGTTCTAGGAACATTTTTAACGTGAGGGATAAAAGACATGTCCTGATCAAAAATAAAACCAAGATTTTTAACATTAGAACTGGAGGCCAGATTAATGTCATCCAAGGAGGGCGAAAGACTGAAAAATTAATTCCTAAGATACTTGGGTCCAAAAACTAAAACCTCAGTTTTGTCTGAGTTTAAAAGCAAAAAATTTAGGGTCATCCAGGTTTTTACGTCTTTAAGACATGATTGTAGTCTAAATACTTTGTAACTGATTGGATTCATTGAGCTTCATGGACAAATATAGCTGTGTATCATCAGCATAACAATGAAAATGTATCCCATGCCTTTTTAATAACTAAAAGAAGAAGTGAGTACACAAGTGGAGGGAAAAAAGTAGTATTTGGCTTAAAAATGATCAACAGCAGATTTTTTTCAACCTTCAACTAAGATGAACAGTATGTGGAAGCTGTGTATTTGAAGAAATGATTAAAAAAAAATCTACAAAGACCTGGCACAAGATCTGAGATGTATCATTCAGTTGATCATTACTGTATCTGAAGATTTCAGCTGATAGCGTAAAATGTCGAACTGTGTTTTAAAGATCTTTCATAGATTAGATAGATCATACATTTATACTTCTTTTTTTTGTCCTAAGCTGTCATGTGTCAGCACAATGCTGGTTCATCCCTCAAGTTTAGGAGGATTTTCATACAGAAAGGATGCATAGAGCAGTGGCCTAATAAACTAAAAATAATCTGTAAAAATTGTTTCACTGAAGTGAAGAATCAGTCCATAAAAGCTTAAAAACTTTATTGTTCATTAAGATTACTTAAAAAATATTGCAAGAAAGTTGGCTGTTTTTTTTTGGGAGGGGGGAGTAAAATATCAGATTATTAGACTTCTAGCCTGTTCTCATTAAATGCACATCTTAAAATGTCAATATGTTTTATCATTTATAACAAAGTCTTGAACAGTTTAATGAATTGAAATAACTTTAGGCACAATGACTTATTTATATGAAATAATTTAGTTAAATTGTTGTTTTTCTCAGTTGTCTAAATCTTTTATTGCTCTTTTTTTTAGGTTGGAGTGATCGACTTCTCCATGTACTTGAAGAATGACATTGATGATTACAGGAGTGAGGAGAGGTACGCTCTTTTACTGTTTCTCCACTTATTCATACAGCTGATATCTTTCTCCAAATCTGTTTTATTTATGTTGCTATGACAACAGGAACAGCCAGATAGCATCCATTTTGGATCAGAAGAACTATGTGGAGGAGCTGAACCGACAGCTGAAGTAGGACCTCTGTTCTTGAAGATTCTTTTCAAAACATTACTCAACTGTTTTCATGCATGTAACATGTCGGCTGTAAATACTAAAGCTGCTACAATCACAAACTCATACTTTAAAAAGGAAAAGAAAATGCTGAGTCTGCGAATGAGATAATCAAATGTTATTTCTGTTTTTATGTGCAGTTCCACAGTTCAAGGTCTTCAGGGTAGAGTTGACTCCCTAGAGAAGTCCAACTCCAAACTCATAGAGGAGGTAAAAACCAGCCTTAAAACAAAAAAAAAGCTTTTCCGAAACTAAACCTATCATCACTGACAATGCTGATAATTCCCTACATGTCTGTGTCTGCAGCTCGCCATAGCAAAGAACAACATCATCAAGCTGCAGGAAGAAAACCAGCAACTGAGGGGTGAAAACAACCTGATTCTGCTAAAGGCACAACAGCATTTAGAGGTATACTAACACTTCCAGTAATGCTCAGTCAGGTCATCTGGACAGTTTCTTTTTGTGGAAAGACGTTCCGCCCTCTATCCAGAGGGCTTCATCAGTCAGAGGAGTTCCAGTAAATTGTTTCCCCAGTAAACTCCTTTAGTGGACCAACCAGTTTGCTGGTGATAAGATGGTTTCTGGAGGCTGTTCTGTCCCCCATCGACTCCTCCCAGGCAGGCAGCCACAGTCAAAGTGGTTCACGACATCAGCGTTCATGCTCAGTCATCCAGGTACAAAATCCAGTAATGGTCATCTGGACAGTTTCTTTTTGTGGAAAGCTGGTTGGTCCACTAAAGGACTGTACTGCTTAGTGGGGAAAAAGTTTACTTGAACTCCACAGAGTGATGAAGCACTCTGGATAGAGGGCAAAATGTCTTTCTACAAAAAAGAAACTGTCCAGATGACCTGACTGACCATTATTGGATTTTGTACCTGGATGATGCTGTTTATGCCGCCAAGAATTGGCATACACAGAGACTCCCTCTCACCTTCTGCAGGGTTTGCACTGCACACAACCTCCACAGTCTTCTTTGCAGGCTTGTGTTTTTGTCATGGACAGGATCACAAGGCCCAGTCGTGGAGTGGGCAGTGTCTGGTTTGGGAACCTCAGAGTCTCATCTCAGGTTTTGCAAATAATCTGGTTCTGTTGGTGTTTTAGGGCCACAACCTTCAGCGAGCACTGAAAAATGGGTGGACTGCTCCCTTTGCATCTGGAATGAGCCTTTGCCTTAATTCCAGCAAGTATCTGGGAGTGATGGAAGATGATGGAGATGGATTAGCACCTTGTCCTCAGTAATGAGGGTGCTGCTTTGGTTAGTCGCAGGGAATAAAGACTTGAGTCAAATGGTCATTCTCTGTCTACGTTCCAACTTTCAGCTTTGGTCATGTTTAGATTATGACAGAAATCTAATTAAAAAACATTTTATTGATCCCAAAGATAAGTTAAATTTTGTAGTAACTCATTATCCTCATTTCATGAAGAGATGTTACAGCTATTGATGGCTGTAGACAGAAAGGGCCGTCCCACAGCGGATCCAAAGAAATTGGCTGTAGATGCCGTCCGATCCGTCCACCCAGACTCAGCTGGCCTCTCGGTTCCTCCAGGCTGGAGAACCGCCCAAATACTGAAGCTGAATTCCTCCCAGAGGGATGACCACTCCTTCCAGCAGCCTGCTGAGCTCCTTGTCACTGTGGACAGCTGGCTGGGGATGATCTCTTTCCTTCTGCTGTCACAAGCCATGTTTCCTGCTAGTTCCAGGATTTCAGTGGTCAGGCACTTAAGCACAGCCAGCAGGGAGATGGGAATGCATCCACAACGCCTCCTTTTCAATTAATTTGAGATTTGGGTCTGTAGTTGAGCTATTATTTGAGCTTTTAAGATGTTAATCAGTTGTAGAAAATCACCCTGTTGTTATGGTTGCGCATCATAACTAATGTCCAAACAAAAAAGTTTCAGTAAAAATCCTTCTAGCTGCACAGCATCCAATACCAGAAGAAACAATCATCAGGAAAAAAGTGGTTAAAAAAGTGAAAAATGAAAAAGAAAAGATTCCTGGATATAAGCGGCAGAAATTAGTGTCCTTCATTATGAAGCCAAGCTCAGCTTTAGAGATGAGGTGAGGAGCTCTGTCATCTGGAGGGAGCTCGGAGTAGAGCTGCTCCTTCACATGAAAAGGTGTTTAGGTGGTTCAGGCATCTGACTAGGATGCCTCCCTTTGGAGATTTTACAGGCATGTCCCACTGGAAAAGATCCTGGGACAGACCCAGAGCTCGCTGAAGGGGTTATATTTCCTGTCTGTCCTGGGAACGCCTTGGGGTCCCCCAGGAGCAGCAGGAGTGGCGCTGGAGAGAGATGTCTGGGATTTTCTCCTGAACCTGTTGCCTCTACAACATGAATACACAGTAGAAGATGAATGGATGAAGCAGAAAATGAAAATGAAAGTTGATCTGGTTCTCGGTACTCGATAAAAATCTTATCACAAACCAAAATGAACTGAGGCTTACGTGATTTTTTTTTTGTTCTTGTTGATGTCCTTTATTTAGGTTACTCAAGAAAATGTGTCCGTGGAGAGAGACACATACAAACAGTCCCGTCAGGGTCTGGATGAGATGTACAACGAGGCCAGGAGGCAGCTGAAGGAGGAGTGCCAACTGAGACAGGTCAGACTAAGGATGTGTGTGTGTGATATTTCTGTTAATCACATGGGAAATCAGTTTACAGGTTATACAAGTTTTCTGTTCATATTCAGGATGTGGAGAACGAGTTGGTGGCCCAGGTGTCGATGAAACAGGAAATGGAACTGGCTATGAAGCTTCTTGAAAAAGATATTCATGAAAAACAGGCCAGTACTTGCTTATTTTAAAAATAAATCTAATACGTGTAATAATTATTTAGTATACATTTTTTGGACATTTCTCGCTACGTACCAATAACATGAAGCTTGAGGAAATAAAAAGTGACATTTAGAGCAAAGCTGTTAGATAAAAGCACTGCATCATTTCAAATTTGTAAACGGGAACTCATCCATTCTCATATCACGTCAAAATGAGCATTTGAGTCTTGCTTGAAGTTTTTTTTTTTTTTTTCAAACAGGACACACTGATCGGACTGAGGCATCAACTGGACGAGGTTAAAGCCATCAACGTGGAAATGTATCAGAAGATGCAGGTAATGCCACAAACCTACTCATCATCATATCATCCAGAAGATGGGATGAGATGGGAAATCTTCACTGCTGTGTATAAAAGACAGTCATTCTTCTTTCTTAGTCCTCGGATGAGGAGATGAAGAAGAAAAACAACGTGATCAGTCGTCTGGAGGAGAAGACCAATCAGATCACTGCCACCATGAAACAGCTGGAGCAGAGGTGAGATAGTGCCTATAAATCATCAAAGCCTCTTAATAAATGACCATTTTCTCTGAAACACGTTCAAATCAGGTCCTCTTATTCTCAGTTATTTATTTGACAATTCTCTGAAATTACACTGTGGAACTTATTTATTTATTTATTTTAGCAAAGTTTGATGTCTTTCAGATCCATTTTGGTAAAAAAAAATGAAAATATTTTGATTATACTGTTCTTGGATTAGAAAGGTATTAAGAATTGGTAATGTTTTATCGTAATATTGAGTTAGAATGTTTGAATAATTGCAATTGTAGATGCTCAAAACAAAAGTGGGCAGAAAAAGAGGGCGAATTATATAAACATCTTTACTTTTATCAAGATTTTGTGTTTCTTTTGGGAAATGAGTAAAAGGATCAAATTGTTTGCTTTAAATGTTTCCCACAATTGTAGGTTGTAGCTCTCAAAATAATTACCATACTGTATTTATGTCACTCTCACGTGTCAAACTCAAGGCCCGGGAGCCAAATGTGGCCCTCACTGACATCTTATCTGGCCCCCAAGATGAAATGTTAAACATAAAATATTGTTATCAGTTGATTTTTTTTCAGTAATCTTTGATTATGATGTCAAAAGTGCAGCAGAGAATGAGACCAATGAAACTCTTGTTGAGGAACCTGCAACCAAGAAAAGATTTTAACTATCTAACTTGAGTTAATGTAGATTCTGAAATTGGCTCTTAGTTTGAAAAAGGTTTTAATTTTGGCCCCCCTTTTGTAAGTGAGTTTGACACCCCCTGAGTCTGAATAGACAAGCTTTTTTAAATAAACATCGTCTTGGTTGAAACACAAATCATTTCAGTGACACACAGATGTGGTGGGTTTTAATCTCTTAAGAACATTAACTACAGACGACATGAGTCATTAAGTGATTTCCTTGTGGAAACCCTGGCCTATTTAATTTCTAATATCTGATAAGAATCTGCAAAGATCGTCATCAATCCAAAGTTGAAGTGCTTCACATCTGTCATTATGTAGCTGCCTGCTTGTTCATCCATGCTTTATGATCCTTCCTTGCCCCTGCCGTTCTAGGTCCACACAGTCCATCTGTCCCAGTGTCCCATTGGCTTGAATATGACCCATCTCATTTGTGATTGGTTGTTTTTGTTGCTCCAAAGGTTGATGTAGGCTGGCGCTGCAGGACACAGATCCTGGTTTTATAAGGAGTTTGTGCTTAGGTTCAAACGACGTTAGTGAGACAAATTCTAATAATTTAACTGTTGCAAAAAAAAAAAAAAAAGCTACAACAGATTTTTTTATTATTATTTTTTTGTAATTTGTTCATTTTGTTAACTCAGCATTTCTTTTCAGATGTAGCCTGCCCTGAAATGTTCATAATTTGTCAGATGTAGTTATAATCATCTGTCGTGTCCATTACTTCCCTTCCTTCACTTCCTAACCTCTTCTCATTTGTTATGCTCACTACGAAAGGAAATAATCCAGTCTATAGTAATCTGATTACAGTGTGAACATGGCAGCCTGAAATCAGACTCCTTGGTTTTAACATCTCATTTACACTTGCTGCTATGCTTGTGATGATAAGTCAGAAAAATGTTCTGTATAACTGTGGCCACTTAGAATACCGATGTATTGACATCCTTTCTTCCTTTCTTTCTTTCCTCTTCCCTCCTTTGTGTTCATCTCATTTTTACCATCCCTCCATTCATTTTGCTCCTTTGAAACCTTCACGTTTGATTGTTCTTCCTGTTGATTTTTTTTTCTTTATTCATTTGTTCCTGTTTCTCTGTGCAGTGATAAGGATCTGCTCAGTCAGACCAGGACACTTGCCATGTCATTTGTTAAGTGTGCCAGCACAGACACAGAGCACCAGTACAAGCTGGTGAAGGATATCTCTTTCTGAGGACTGGCTGGACTTGACTGAACATTCCTGTTTTTTTTTGTTTTTTTTTCACACAATACTCCAAACAGTTTTAGGATCTAAGAACCACCACAAAGTCAGGTTGAACTTGACTGCATGTTTGGTTTGGTTCCTGAGACACTTTCATCAACCAAACACTGGGACTCACCGGGAACTTTGCAACAAGTTATACGTTTAAGTTACATCCAGACATGTTGGCACTAAATTAGAAACAGATTTTTGAATGTTCAGACTGCATTCCATGCAGCTGCATTTAACTGGGAAGAGAATGTCTTTCAAGAAGTTTTAAATAAAGTAAAGACACGTTTTTGAATTAATTATACACTATACAGTAGTGCATATTAACACATGTTTATGCGTGCACACAAATGTTACACGCTCTCCACTACAGGAGTCAGTTTAAATGCATTTTAGACTGATGATAAGTTAGTGAGAACCACTACAGTTGTTCCTGTTGTATTTAAACAGCGTTTTGTCAGCAGAATATTGTAATCGTAGTCCCACAGTGGCGTCCATGTTGGCTCAGTTAAGATATCTGAAGTGCTTTGCTGTCTTCAGAGGACATTTAGTTTCACTGTCCAGGTGTAGCAATTAAGCAGCAATGTGAAAACCCCCTTGGCAACTCTCCTGCAGCCCTGATTTAGTCCCATTCGGTGAGGTTCACTACAGACAGTAAATATCAGTGCAGCCTCCTGCTTCTACTCTTGCTGGTTTGTGTTGCATGTGTTACACCTTCTGATCTGCTTCAAACTGGCTGTGGGGATCCCATCTGTGTCTGAAATCAGTCTCAAGTTCTCTCACACTTAAGCCTTTACACATGAGTTGTAAGCAAGTTAATCTGGCTTTAGACATGACACATACCATGTGATATTTAATGGTGCGTTGCAACCACTGGATGGTATTGCAGAAAATAGAAGACTTTGAGGACAATTTGAGAACTGCCAACTTTAATTTTCACCCACAACATAACATCATATTTTGCAGTAAATGTAGTGCACTAAAAGTTCTAAGATGCGTTGGCCACAACTTGTTTCCTTGAGATTCACAACTTGTTATGAAAATGGGAAAAAAGTTGAGCTTTCCTTAAGTACGACTAGAGGCTTTTGAATAAATCATGTTTTCTGTGTGAGGACAAACCACTCAGCCTAGTGTAAGAACTAGTTTCAGAGCTGTAAACCTTTATTTAGGGACCTGCATTATTGGGTTTGTCTTGGCATATTTGCTGACTATCATTATTATATTTTGAGGAATAGTTATAGTTCTTCTGCCTCTTGTAACCAAACTACTGTATATAATGCTTTCAATTTGTATAGAATTAAAGACCCAGTACAGCTGCTGAAAACTCACAAATACCGTCTTTTACCACAGTGATTAATAAAGTTGAATGTTTTGAAAGTGCTGAGTGTAGTTTTAATTTTTTAACCATGCTCAATTTGTTACGGAAATGTGAGCAGTTTATAATGATGCATTTTTTAAAATTTTATAATTAGACCCCACAGTCTCCCCAATCCAATAGCTATGTTTTATGGGGGTGACTTTAGATAATACCAACCAAATTACAGACAATAAAATGTGTTCTCTGTGAACAAGATGCTTTTAGTATATCTGAATGTGGGGGATTTTATACAGTTTGTACTATTAGTACTGTACTGCGTATTTCATGAGTGAAGATAAAACTGACCAGAACAGCAATTTGTGCTAGTTTTTTTTTTTTTCATCAAAAAAGAGTAATCATGTAATAGTTTACAGTATTTTTCTGTACAGTATGTGGAAAAGAAAGAAAGATAGTGTCAAAAGAATTAATGAATAGGGACCAAGATTTGAGCCTTGAGGCACTCCACTTGCAATCCTCACTTTGTTAGAATTAAAATAACTAATGGACACAAAGAACTATCTGTCTTCTCTATACATTTTAAAGCAAATAAATATTTGGGAGGTAAACAATAATTTTTTTTAAACCTGTTTATTAAACATTAATGTCAGGGCTGTCAAGACGTCATCGTAATGATGGATCATTCTGGCTGTTGGTGCTTAAGTTAATCTGGGTTAGCTATGCCTTTTTTTCTTCTTCAGTTTGTTTCCTTCATTGTTTCATCATCCCAAGTATTCCAAAGATTTTTTGTAGATCCACACATAACATTTCATCCCTTGGTGGTACAGTTTCTCTGTGGTGTTGTAAAAAAGCAGATTACAACACCCTCTCTCTCCCTAACCTTTATCCATACTTCTGTTATCTTCACACCCACAGGGGTCTTTAAACCCCACTTCATACCCTTACATTCTCCCTTCCATCACTTTTTGTTTTATTTTTGCCCCCTGCTCATACGCCTCCCAGATTTTTCTCTCCATGGTCCTGAGTTTGTCCCTGGTTATAATGGTGCAGATTACAGGAGGCAGAGAGGCACCGCACCTCAGCCGAGGAGGGATCCAGGCGCTTCAAGCTGGACTTTGCCAACAAGGCCGACAGTCTGCAGCGGCAAATCGAACACAGAGAGAAGCAGCTGTAAGCATAAACACCCACAGAGATCGAACAGCAGTAGACTTGCACAAATTCACATGTGCTTTGAGCATTTCGCCAACATTTGCGCTCCCTAGATGTTATCCTGTTTAATAGCAGGATTATAAATGGATCATTCCACATGTGCTAAATTATTTTGTTTAATATCTATATTCTTTATGTTTACAATGGACTTTTAGCCAGCAGCTGGAGACGGACCTTAAGATAGAGAGGGAGTGGAGACAGACGCTACACAATGATCTGGACAGAGAAAGAGACACGGTGTCCCAGCTCAGCACAGAGGCGTTACAGATCAATGGGCTGAAAAAGGTGAATAAAGTAAACGTGATATGTACCATATATGCATGGAATATATTTGTGACGTGTCTGTAGCAATTTGAGTTGCATTGTCTGTAGTTCACTTTGACTGGTTTTAGGAGTTCCATCGTCTCCAGGACGAAAACGTTCAGCTGAAGACGATCTGTGAGGACCAAGAACAAGCTCTGGAGGAACTTGGCTCCAAGCTCAGCGAGTATGTAACGTCTAAGAAAAAAACAACAACAAAACAGAACTGTTAATCATTGTAGTAAGATTAGTCTTTATTTTTCAAAGTCTCCTTTCTGTCATTCTCCACGAATCGTGTTGGATAACTTCCTGTTTAATTTCCTCATTGCTGTCTAAATCCATTTATCTTTTTAATATCAGATCTAAACTAAAAATTGAGGACATCAAAGAAGCCAACAAAGCTCTGCAGGTAAGTTCACCAATGGTCCCAAAAGTAGAACTTCATTCTTTATCTGTAGCTTAGTTCTTCAATAAGTTTAAACGACACCGAAAAGGAAAATGTTAAACAGGTTTTCCCAGGAGAGGCATCATCACATACAGCATCCCTGTGTGCTGCATTGCTGAAGACAAACGGGGCTCTGCGAAGACTCGTTAGATATTTGTGGATCACCAGCAGCTTCCTGATGTCTCCTGGAAGAACTAACCACACCATAATTCATCAGGAGAGCAAAAATCCTTATTTAAGATCCATCTCAAATCTGGCGACTACCTTTTTTTTTTGTTGCTTTCTGTCAGAAAAAGTGTAAACCAGGAGGCTTAGCAACAGTTCTCCAAAGCTAACACACAAAAAACTGTTAAAGTTAGCTTTATCTTATTTAGCATCATACACAATGATCTACTTCATATACTTTATTTAGTGTATTTTATGTTTATTTGTATTTTTGAACCATCAATTTCACACTTAATTTGACAGTAGCTTTCTAATTCTGGAAAGTTTAATTGTTTTTCTTCAGATTAAAAAAAAAAAAAATCTTGGTTTTAGGGGGGTCAAGTTTGGTTGAAGGACAAAGAAGCCACTCACTGCAAGCTGTGTGAGAAGGAGTTCTCCATCTCAAGACGAAAGGTCAGCACTCTGTAGGCTTTAAATGACTTAAATAAAAATCAAGAATTGTTGATGAGGTAGAAACCTTCATCTAATTACTATCATTATTTTTGAATCTTTGTCTCATTTACACGTACCATATTTCCCAGACTATAAGTCTCACTTAAACTTATAATCCAGTGCCACCATATGTAATAATTCTGGTTGTGCTTACTAACACAAACTGATTTTATGTGGTACACGGCACTCACAAATCTGTCAAAATGTTTTATGTTTTGCTTAATGCCCCTTATAATAATAATAATAATAATAATAATAATAATAATAACAATAATAATAATAAAGTGCTATGGGTTGTCATCATTGTATGTTCCCATACAAAAATGAAATTGTCTCTCTGCATTTAACTTATGACACCTGGGATACATCCAGGTGGTTCAGTGTGCAGCTGCTAAATACCAGTAAGCTGCCTGGAGAGCACTTTGGGATTAGGTTTCCTTCTCATAGACACCACGAGATGACTGGGGATCGAACCCAGGACCTTCAAATCCCAAGTCTCCTGCCCTGCCCCTACATCATCTCAGCCATAATTCTGGCAGACTTGAATTTGGGCCCAAAACATCTGACCTGGCTCCAGCCCGCAGGCATGATTTCCAAACCCCACCTGACTTGACAAATTAACAGTAAATACAGGTCCGAACCCGAACAACTCCCAACATTTTTAATTAGTTATTAATGGTCGGGGACGCGCAGCTTAATAAAAGGGGCATAAGATCGGAGCTGAGGGTGTTTGTCCTTTCATGGCCGTAAAAGAGCATTTAACCCCTGCTTCTGCCTGCATTCTGATTTATTCAGACATGGACCCTGCTGTGACATGTCTGCTTTGAGATCTCACCTGTTTGGGTCGTCAGCCGCGCATGTCCACTGAGTGCAGCGGCTGAATGAACGTCCATTTGGGCGATGGATCTCTTCCTGGCAGTACAGTCCCATCTGAAGCTTAACTGAACTTTTTACCTCTTTCAGGGCCGGTCAGCTTGCTGTGAAATGGCCGTGTGTGGTTGGTGAATGTATGGCAGGCCATGTCATCCTATAATTGGATCGCGGCTGATCCTGACCCAATTTAAAACCCGACACTGACCCGGCCCGCCCATCCAGCACATTATCATGGCCTAGCCCACACCAAATTCGGGCCGGGCTTAGGGCTCGGGTTAGAAATGACAGCTCTATAATCCGGTACGCCTTATGTATGAAAACAGACCCGTTCGTTGATATTGTGCATTATTATCTGGTGCGCCTTGTAGTCTGAAAAATACGGTGGCTTTCAAACCAGAATTTGACTTTTAGAGAACTACTCGTGATTCAGTATGAGAACAATTGTGAAACGAGCAACTTATTCACTGGACAGAACATGAGCCTTCCCATGAGGAAGGCAAATTATTATTTCTTCACTCTGTCTGCAGCACCACTGCAGGAACTGTGGGGAGATTTTCTGCAACAGCTGCTCGGACAACGAGCTTCCGCTGCCAGCATCTCCCAAACCGGTCAGAGTGTGTGACACCTGCCACGCCCTTCTCCTCCAGCGCTGCTCTTCCAGTACAACATGAGGGAGACCTGCTCCACTGATGGGACGTCTGCAATCAAACTCATAAACAACCATGCTCAACCTCTTTAGAAGATCCATCTACAAACGTGTGTTTTTGCTGCTAATGGGAGAACGACATGCACTAAAGTTTATGACGTGTCATTTGCATGTTTGTTTAGGTTAAATGAGATGTGACCACATCATTCTTACAAGCCTGTTTCTACAGTTGCTCTGCAGAGACAGAAAGCAGTATGTTTGGGGGGGCCAAAATGTTGTATTTTATTACAGATGAGTTAGAATTTTTAACATCACAATCTTTAATGTCAAAGTATATTTGATAACAGGCAGTAAAACTGAACTTTAAAGACTCAACAGGGAGAAATATTAAAAGCTGAACAGCAGACTGTTCATTAGTGCTTTGGAGGATTATGAAAGGAGAAATTTTGTAAAGAACTGAAAATGAAATTGCACTGACTTCTGCAAAACGCAGATGGATTTCTGAACCAAACCCAAATTTTCTACAGTACCCTCGTCACAATGCATGGGACAAACCTGAAACTACACAAATCAACTCTTTATAGTCTGATTTGTGTGTGAGAAATTAACTGCTTAAATGAAACTTGTGAATTCTCATCCAGCCAAATTGACTTGTTTAATCCAGTCATGTTGAAAGAATAGTTAATAACCTATTAAAATCATCAGGCCCAAAAACTGAAACCAGTCTTAGTTTTACTTTAGTTTATTGGCACTATTTGAAGTTTGCTGTATGAGAGAGCTGCTGGACACATCTTATCCTACTTTGGGGCAAATTCCAAGTCCTGAAATTTAAACTTTCAGTAGGCTGAACTCTGCCGACACATACTTCTAGAGGCTGACTTTGACAGGGTTTTTTAATTGTGCCATTTTAAACTAAACAGTGATTACCCCCCTTTTTTTAACACATTGCCAAAATAAACCCTGTACCTTTGTTATATACTGTATAGTGTGCACAAAACATTTCAAGGCATCATGCCTGTTGAGAATAGCCACGAAGATGCAGCATCTGAAGATACAAGACCAAGATTCAGTCCACTGGTTTCTTCTAAAGAACCACTTGCCAATCAATTTTATTTTTAAATTGCTTAAACTTGTGCACATATCAGGTAACTTGTCTTAACAGTCACTGTGGAGTTGTGATCAGATGTCATAGAAAAAAATAGCTGCTGCTTCTTTCCTTACAAGTTTGAACCTGTGAACTTGTTTGAAGTCCGAGTGATGGTTTTAAAAAGGTACAGTCCATATGCTGGTTTTGAACTTTGTTTACAATGTGAGACTTTGCATGAACTGGAAGTATTAATTTCCATATAGTTTGAGGTATGAGAATATTTCTACAGAACCAGATCAGTTTTTTTATTGTGCAATGCTAACCATGTAAATCTCCAAGTTAAAAACAGACTTGTACAGTATTGATACAACACATTGTATATGTACTGTTTATATTTAAGCTAAATCATTCACTAAAATTTAATTTATTGCCTAAAATGTTTTGTTCTTTTGACTACAGAAATTTTAAATTTACTGTTGTCTTTAACGTGCATTTAATGTTTTGTTTTTATCATTTATGGGTCCAACACTTAACAGTTTCCACGTTTTTGACCTTGAAGTCACTCCTTTTAAAACTCATACTGGTTCATTTTCACACATTTCCAAGTAAGAAAAAAAAAAAAGAGTTCCATATAAAATTTATTAAGCAAATGTACAACAGCTTCATAAGCTATGTTACAGCTCAAATATAGAGACTTTGTTTCACCTCCTCTCACTAGGAGTGGAACAATATTCAACTGAAGTCTTGTAAAGAACTGTGAAAACATTTATAAAAAGCACACTGCATCAACTATGAAAGAATTCAAACCAGGAAAGCTGATCTGAAATTGAATATAAATTTCTTCAGTGTGTCAAGATGGTCTTACAAAGAAAAAGTAAAACTAGAATAAACAAAGCCAGACTTAAGACAATCCTATGTAAAGAACGGTTTGTAATTATCCCTCACATACACTAGTTACATTTTTGAGCGATCACATTCCACGTGACTAGGCTGCAGTACCAGCTAACTTTTCCATTAAACAAACGCCACAGCAATTAAGTCTCTGAACAAAGTTTGGTTCAGCTTTTTGCATTGAAAACTTTCTGAACCGAGTCAATTTAGAACACTAAAAAACTAAAAATGTTTGATTTCTTATTACAAGAAAATGCACCCTTTCATTGCACACTGCAACATCTTTTTATAATCGTGTTAATACTTATAAAATAGCCAATTGTCACAAAAAATTGGGAAAAGGGTCCTGCACATTCCAACACACATTACAGTTTCTACAAATTAACAGTGAGAAGCTGTTTTGTTCTTCATTTGGTTTCAGTATGATGTGGAAAATAGTGCTGCTGATAGGAAACATGTAAAGTTGTACTTCAGTACTGCACTAAATAAATTTGTCGCATAAATAAGTGACTTCCCATCAGCTTTCCTCCTTAGGGAATTGCTAGTTGATTAAATGTGGTTTTAACAAATGCAAACAAAAGCCAGGATGGATCAGTGACAGCATCAGTACAGTCCTCGTAGCCCACCGCTTCGTGAGCCTCCGCCGCCTCCTGAGTTACCGTAGTAACTGCCACGACCTAAAACAATAGAAAAGCTTGTAAAAAATGTTGAGGTATTTCTCATGACAAGAATCAGTAATTTATTCCAAGCTTAATTGGTTTATAAATGCTTGAAAGGGAACTCACTCATTTCAGACGCTCCGCTGGATGTTGAGTTCAAGAAGAGCTCAATATAACGATGCTCTGTGGGATGAAACATTAGAACATCATTCACCCTGATCAACCTGGTCCTCTGTTTAATGCTGTCTTACTGCCTTTAGTATTATCTGTAACACCTGCAGCAGTCAGTGGCAGAAACTTTAATGAATTTATAAAAAATAAAAAAAACTTCCTCCTCACTACAAGCCAAAGCATCTAAAATGTCCTGGAAGTCATTTGTGTGTTGTGTGAAACAAGCTAAGGAGGCAGAAATAGTGTTTGTCTTAAATATGCTGTGAATTTTAGATCAGTTAAATATTCCCAAAGTCAAAGTACAAGACATACAAAACGTTAAAAGGAGAAAAGACAGAGACATACGCATGTGGTTTTTGTCTTTAGACATGGCTGCCACAGCATCTTCATGGGTACGAAACTCCACATCTGCCTCTCCAGTTGCTTTGCCATTAGGCGTCACGTCGATGTGAATTCTCAGTGGATTCAAAGGAGCAAAGAACTGAAATAATAATATATAAATAAAATAAAAAACACCTGGCATTAATATATGAAAATAAATAAATAAATAAATAAAAACATTCTGCTTAAGAAGTTGCAGGTTCTGGAATGATCAAAATCCTTAACCTAATCTGGCAAATAAACCCATTTGTTATCGTTACTGTTCCTTTACTGATGCGAGTTTTGTGACCGAAGATGAGACGACATGCACATTCAAAAATACACCAGAGCCAAAAATCACAAAACATGAGGGAGGAACAAAAGTGTCAGCATATTTGTCTGTGTACAGAAATACAATAAAATGTGCCATTTTTGGCAGACTTCTTTAAACTGCTGGAATCACAAGAAATATTTTAGATGATTTCATTACTTTTTCAAGTTCAAATCAATTTTATTGTCGTTTCATCACACGTGGCACAGGAGGTGGAAAATCATGTACACAGGGTCCCAGTTAGACTCAACAATAGCAAAAATATAAAGTAAAAAGAAACGGTAGATAAGGATCTAAGATATACAGGTAGTCCTCGGTTTACAGCGGACTTGGTTTACGGCGTTTCGCGTATACGGCCGTCGCCCCCCAGTGACGTCATCACCCCTCGCGGACTTTTTTTTGCA
>JARVLU010000599.1:15033643-15047792 GCA_031762415.1 Simpsonichthys santanae | reverse complement strand
TTAATTATTATTATTATTTTTTTCCCCAGTATGAGTTTTGGGAAAGTAAGTAATCAATAATGTGCACACTGAGTATATACAGTATATATTTAAGTTTCTCTTAATTCGTTGGCCTTTCTTTGTTTATTTGCCCTTTAGCACATTTAGATAATTTTGTCAACAATTATTAGCAACGAACATTTAACTTGAAAATCAACGTGACCAACGAGTATGCAAAAATATTTTACATCAACATGCAGCGTACTTCAATTTATAACAAATAACTCCAAAAAATATTTCTGTCTTTGTGTACCTGAAAAGAACTGGACGATTTCCTCTTTGCTACAGCCAAAGGGCAGGCCTCGTAATTTCACCACACAGCCATTGCTGGTGTCAGAAGGACCGCTACGTTTCAGAACCCAGTCCATTTCACTTTGTTTTGACTTGAACACTGATTCAACACACAAACAGATGGACATACAAACATCAAATATTTGCCATTTGTGATAATTTAAGCTGAAAGGAAAGCAATCATTATCATAGTGCACACACAAGGAATTTCATAACTGACAAACACAACATTTACCCAGCTGCATGTCCAACTCTGTAGTGAATGGATAAGGGTACAGAATACAGTAATTGCAACATGAACCGTAAATCATTAACATCACAAACACTATAAAAGAAAAATCCTAATCGGGGGGAAAAAAGTAAACTTCAGCACAACTTTTAGACATTCATCCTAGAGCATAAAATACTTACCTTCTATGTATCTGTGTCCCATGTAATTACGATCCTTGGCAAGGGCATTCTTGTAATCTTCTGATGTTTTCAGCTCTATAAATGCCTCACCGGTGGAACGGCCATCTTTAGAATAGGTCAAACACACTCCATCTACATCCCCGACAATGTCACAGTCTACATGTAAACAGGAATGACATACTTAATATGGTTTAAATATTTCCACATTTTAAAGTGTTTTTGTGATCCCAATATGGAAACACGTTTTTAGTATGGAAAACAGGTGGTATAGCTTTAATGTAAGCTCACTTCAGTTAACTGGATTGTAGTGAAGCTACTAACTTTAAAACTGCTTTGAACACAGAAAAAAATAAATAGCAAAGGCCTAAAACAACTAAAAACATTAATTTATTCTGTTTAAGACTACTAAATAAAGTACACAGAAGACACAATCACAATGACCAATCAAAACGGACTCTTTAAGTCTATCATACTTAAAATAGGAGTAAAAGCTTATAAATGACTGCCCTCTCACAAATCCTCTTTATATCATATGCGGGAAAAAATACAGTTAAAAAGTTAAAAAAAAAAAAAAAATTGTTCAACAATTTCCTGCAGGGTCAATAGTCTTGTCATGCTTTAAATTACAAAAGAATAAACTTATGAAGACAGTCAATATGAGATTAAGATGATTAATACCACTTAAAATTAACTTTTATAACACAGCTTTAAAAAGTGCACGTTTGTACCAGAGAAGAAATTGGCCAGTTCTTCCTGTGTGCAGTTCCAGGGAAGTCCTCTGATCCGGACCACATAACCCTCTTCACTTGAAGACATCCTTTCTGCCATAAAAAAATAATAATAAAAATCACACAAAGGCAAAAAGTAAAATACAGTACATGTATATACTTTAAAATAACAGACATAATAACACAGTAGACACTGTCTGCTCCCTTATGTCGGCGTTAAATAAATTAAAATGACTCAATAAAGCTCAATTTCATATATTTTTAAAGGTAAAAACCTGTAAAGAATTTTCATTTTCACAGTCTTATATTTGCATGACTTTATCAATTGATTTTATCCCCTCACACGTTCAACAAAGTTTTTTTTTAAATAATGTTCAGCTTTGATGCAAATATTTTTAACCAGACATATTGCCTATTAATACAAATATTTTAACAGCTAGAAACTGAAATAATGTTAAGCAGTGTTTTGTGTGTGTGTTTCAGGTAACAACTTGCCCAAACGTGTTTAATGGTTCAAACTGAAGCTATTCGTAATTTACGCAGCTAACACAGCGGTTCCTCTGATAAGCTAACGTAAGTGCAAGCTAACGTAACCTTTAAACTCATTCACATAATTTAAATGACTACGCCCTTAAATATAGTATCTACTTGTTAATACATCCAGATGAGAATATTTATCAACTAAGCGTTTGACAGTATTTTAGCAAAAGTATCTCTGCTCTCGATCTTCCGTGTAAACGTGAACTATATAGCATTAGCACAGTTAGCGTAGTTAGCAGGCCAACCGTAGGACAGATCAGCGGTCAAACGTGCAACACGACGAACTGATTAGCAAGCTAACAACCATGCGCTATAACGCGGTATCAAAATATACTGCTGCATATAAATATTTTACTCGTCGCTAAAACGTATGTGAATACAGATAAATTATTTTACATGTGTGGTCGTTTCTTTATCTTCGTCTTCACCAGCTCCTCTAGTTAGTCAGGAAACGCGCTCGCGCTCAGGGAAGTTCTCGCGAGACTTGACGAAAAAGAAAGGGCGGTGATTCATGTTTCAAGGCATCGACACGAGGTCTCATGAAAGATGCTTTATACACATAGCACGCAACAAATCCTGCAATGTATGTTGAAGCAACTTGATTTGATTTAATACACTACCAGCTTTTATACTGTCAAATGTACACAACATGCCAATTCCATCGTTGTTGAACTACTTCTCCAATATGGCGTCGCGTCACGTTTTAGCGCAGGCGCATTCAACGTAACGTGATAGCTCCTCTTTAGAATAATAAACCATACACATAATTACGGAATAAACGCTAATGGTTTTGGACATTTTTGCCAGTCTTCTTCTTTTTTTATTTGGCATTCTTTTTTTTTAAGCACATGCACCACACAAACGTACAATCGCTGTGTAGTTTCAGCATTTAAAAATGAGTGAAAGTGTCGAAACTTCGTTAAAACATTATAACAAGGTTGGACCCTTCTGAAGTAAAAGTCAGCCTGTAAAGAAGTTAGAGGGTGGTTAAAACTTTCGTATTACAATCTCATTAAATATATCTACTTAAATTACGTGACCGACTTTTCATTGAGAAGTTTATACTAATAAATGCATTATAAGCACAAACGGGCTTGCAGCTCACTCACGCATCTTTTTCCAGACTGCACTGCACTCAAACACTGGGAGTCTGCAACCGTGGCAGAGAGGAGGTGACTGACTGAGGCCACGGGCCAAAACAAGCAAGGGGGGGTGAAAGTCCACCAGCAGCAGCAGCTGCAGAACCACTGACATTGGCGCCTTTTAAAAGCTTTTTTAAAATTTAAGCAACAACAACAACAAAAAACCCCAAAGAAAATAATGGAAATCCCCGTGTTTACCCTGGATGCCTTCACAAATTTACCATTCAAGGGAAATCCTGCAGCTGTCTGTCCACTTGTGCACGTGAGTAACGTTTATGTGTGTGTGTTTTCAACAGAGCCCCCCCACACCACCACAACAATGAATGATTGAACAAATAAGTTGTGCAGTTCAGTTAATGCATGCTTTACGGATTCCGGAGATCACCTATTTGAAGTTAAAAAAATGCAGCTGAGCAAGAAAAAAAAAAACGGTTTATTATGGATTAATGCAGGATTTGGTTAAACATTTAAAAACATGGCCGACTCTTAGCGCCCGCAACCCTCTATAGACAACAGCAGCTTCAGTCACAATAATTCCGCGTAAAGTTGTCAGATGTGCTGTAAAACTAAGAACCGCAGCTCGTGCATGTGTGTGTTATTTCTAACAGGAGCTGAATGATGATCTGTATCAAAAGATAGCAGCAGAGATGAACCTGTCAGAAACAGCTTTCATCACCACAGTCCACCCTGCTGACACTTTCACAACTGGTAACTGCAATTTCATACATTCTCAGATGTTAGGTTAACATATAAAGGATTTACAGAAATGCACCTTTTTATTTTTGGACAGCAACTCATGAGAATGATTGTTCCTCAGTATTAAAAACTTAATTGATAGTAGCTGTTGTTCCTTAAGCTTTCACATCATCTGATAAAACAACAACATGATGTTTGACTTTTCATACAAGAACTGGAATATTATTAGTGACATAATTTTTGTAGGATAAACTTTAGATTAAAATGACCTTAATTATTATTTTGTGAACTGCTGACTGTTATTACACAAATTGTTTCCCCTTTTCTTCCCTTTCTCGTGAAGTTGTATCCTTAGGTCATTGATGGTTACACACATTACATATCAGCTCTCCATCTTTTATCTTTCACAACAGTGACCCATTGACTTAGCACTTTTCAGAGTCAGAGATTATTTTTGTCATTCGCATCTCATGTGGTACATATGGTGGAACAAGATTATGTACACAGGGTCCCAGTTACATCCAAATTGGAGAAGAAGTTCAGGACCTGTTTTTTAAGTTGGTTTTCCTAAGTGTTATATCCAGTTCTTGTTCATTTTTTTATTTACTTTTATTCATTTCATAACAAAATACAATACAAATCAATTATATAATTACAAAACAATTATGAATATAAAATGAAAGGCAGCAGATGAAGAAAAAATCTTATTAAATCTGCTCCTTCTTTACCTAATAAACTATTCAAACAAACATATTCAGAGATTAGATAGTCCATTGATTCAGTGACTTAATTTTTAAACAACCTGTTTTTACCTCTAAATCTGCTACGAGTGGAGTTTTTGAGGTTTATTAGTGTAATAAATGTAAATGTTTTTAGACATTCAAAACATTGAGAGTTCTAACTTATTAAAAAAAGCACTAACATTAATAATTTTTATATTACCCCATGTAAAACTGTACAGTTTGAAAGTAACTAGTGATTTAAGTTGTAATAACAAAATACAGCTGAAAATATTATGAGTGGAATCAGAAAGTGCCATACAGTTAAAAAAGAAACCACTCAAATGCAGATATTTTTCAAAACAGAATAAAGTCATTGTATGGTGATATATTCACATATTTTAGAAGATGGTCTTGAAGGCAACATTAATGAATTACAGCTACATCTGTGGACATGCTGTGATAAGAAAAAGTCAAAGGATCTAAGGTTGAAGGTGTTTTACTTCATTTTATTTTTTAAGAGTATAATAGCTGAGTGTGAGGAGGTGAGTTACAGTAGTCTTTTTGCTCCAGGAAGTGTGCTCAAACCAAAACAACTTTTGTAGTCAGCAGTTGAAACACGCAGTAACGTTAACACACAGCTATGACTTACATTGTTTGAAGTTGAATGAACAAATAGTCTGAGCTGTCACATTTAAAAATGCAGCAGGAACCAGCAAAGGGTTGTAGCAAGCGCATACAGCTTGAGAATATCAAGAATGTTTGATATTTTAAAAGACGAGATGCTCATCTGAAGTTATGATGTGATCGACAGGTTCAAGGTTTCGCCTCCGATGGTTCACACCAACAACTGAAGTGAATCTGTGCGGTCACGCCACCCTGGCCTCTGCAGCTGTGCTGTTCCAGCATAAAAGTAAGACTCAACAAATACTGCTGAGGATGAGACAGTATAAAAGTTCATGACAATCACCGTGTGCAGCGTTATCATGGTAATGACTGCTGTTAAAGGATTTGAAAATGTGTGGAAAATTTGTAAACACAAATTTTTATCAATTTAAATCACCAATCAGGGGTAGAGAAATTGCATTTCCTGTGAAAATGTGGTGTGAATACGTATTGCTAATGAACTTGCTGAAAAACAGCTGAAATTACCAGTAGCTTAAAACACGCTGAAAAGGAAGAACAAGTCTAAGTTTAGCAGAGGAAAGCAGAAAGGACTCGCATAATTTGGTTTAGATAGGCAGAAACAAGCACAAAATAGTAAATTAGCTCTAAAAGCTTAAATTAGCAAAAAATAAATAAATAAATAAATAAAAAAAAGTTTAAATTAGCTGAAAAGGTAGACAGAAGCTTACTTTACCAGAGAGAAGTGGAGAGAGTAGTGCCCAGTTAGGCTGAAAGAAGCAGAAATTAGCACAAGTGGAAATTATCTGACAAAAGCTGAAATTAGCAAAAACAACTGAAGAACAGCTAAAACAGCAGAAAGAAGCTTAAATTAGCAGAAGTGGAGAGTGCACCTTTTCTGCTGAAGTAGGCTGAAAAAACCTTGAGTGCAAAAACTGAAATTAGCTGAAAAAGCTGAAATTATCATAAAACAGCTAAATAGTAGCTGAAATAACTGAAACTAGCATAACTAAGCTGAAAGGAGCAAAACAAACTGAAATTAGCAGAAAGAAGTTATAGACTGAAAGTATAATATCAAATAATGTTCAATACAGAAACCAGCATAAACTGAAAGTAGCAGAAATTGCCACAAAAAACTTGAATTTATCTGAAAACAGCTGAAATTAGCTAATAAATGCTAACAAGCTGGCTGAAAAGGTAGGACACGCTTCAATTAGCAGAAGAAAGTATGAAGTATGAAAGTATGAATGTTTGCCCTTAGGCGGAAAGAAGCAGAAATGAGCACAAAAAAGTGGAAATTATTTGAAAAAAGCTGAAATGAACTAAATCAGCTGAAAAGTAGCTAAAAGAAATCTGAAAGAAGCTTAAATTACCAGAAGTAAGTTGAGAGCATATTTTTGCTGAATTAGGCTGAAAAAAAGTTAAAACAAGTGCAAAAAATATATAATTAGCTGAAAGTGCTAAATCAAGCATAAAAACAGCTAAACAGTAGCTGAAATTGCAGAAACAGCTGAAACGCAAAAATAAAAATAAAGGAGCATAACAAGTTGAAATTAGCAGAAAGAAGTTAGAAGAAGCACAAAAATGTTACAATTATCAGAAATAATCTAAAAGGATCACAAAACAGCAGAAAAAAATAGCTGAACGTAGCTGAAAAATGTTTAAATTTGCACAAAGCTGAACCAGAATAAAACTTGGAAAGGAGCAGTAAAAGGTTGTAAACAGATCTAAAAATTTGAAGGATGTAAAATGAGCTCAATTAATTTTCTGTGAGAAAAATGTGTCAGAAAAGGCTAAATATTTCAAAAAAGCTAAAGTTGCACCAAAACCAAAAGTCATAGCACCCTTTTACTGAATGAGCCAAACATTTTGATATACGATTTGTTGAAATAGCACAAAAACTGAGGAACGAGAAATATGCTGAAAAACATAGGGAAGAAAAATGGATCACAATAGAGTGAATGCTTCATAAACATTCACACCATGACTGAGTTCTTCTGGTGTTTACTCTAAGGAAACAAGACTTATTTCTGATATGAAACAAGGTTAAAGTCATATGCTGTAAATGAAGAATCTGTTGCAAAGTCATTTATTTTTTTTGCACAATGCAAGGTTTTAGTGTTGTGCAAGAAGGGAAAATGTGTGTGTTTTTCATGTTTACTATTTGGGCTCCATCAGAGAACGTTAATCCAACACTGGTGTTTGAGACCAGGAGTGGAGAGCTGGCCGTTACACAGAAAAAGGACGGATACAGCATGGACTTTCCTCTAAATCCTCCCACGCAGGAGGTACACAACACAAACAAAGCAGGAAAAAATATGTCTAAGCAAACAATCCAGGTTTTTGTCATTCCCCTCCTTTTTTTCCCCCTTAAGTATGGTTGAGTTTTAAGAATTTAATTTTCAGTTTAAAATTCAGTAAAACAATGAACTAAAATAAGAGCTGAAATATCACAAATTGTGCACTTTGTGTTTATTTTTTCATTTATTTTTTGTCTTGTATTTTTGCTGAGAGACGTTAGAAGTTTGGGCTAATTTAGAATAAAACGTAAAACACTAAAATACATTTATTAAAATAGCTTTTTTTTAATTCTCAGGATCCTGATGACTTCAAAGACATTATAAAGGTACTAAATTACATTTGTACAAATCATAAGCTCATCTACATGAATACTGTTCAGTGTGTTATTACACTTTGTGTGTTTAAACGCGTGGATGTATTTTTGTGGAATACAGGTTGCAGTTGGAAACCTCCCAGTTCAGGGTGTTTTTCTGAGCACAAATGTGAAGAAGCTGATGATTCGGCTGTCTGACGGCTGTGACAGGTTTGTCTCTAACCTCTTCCTATTTTATGAGCAGCGCCAGTCTCTTCTCACACTCACTGTAAATGTCTGAATCAGAGAAAATTTGATCATTTCTCCCAAAGTCAGACAGAAATTTAAACCTCTGACCTTTCTGATGTACTTCTCAAAAAGCACTAAAGTGTGTATGCGTATAATCTTTAGGTCAGTGCTAACGGGTTTGAAAGTTGACGCCGCTGCTCTCCTGAACGTCGAGACAAACGGAAAAGTCAAATCGATTATTGTCACCATGAAAGGTAACCAGGACAGCAGAACGCAACAAAACAAGAAGATGCAATTTCACCTAAATTTTGTCGCTCATTTTCAAGTATTTTATACTACATTAGGCTGTTGTTGAAAGTATTTTCCCATTAGCCTTAAACATGAATAGTACTGTTAGGACTTGAGCCGCAGAACATCTTTTCCTTCAAATATTTTCACAGGGTCACCAGACTGTCAGCCGGGGTATGACTTCTACTCCAGGAACTTTGCCCCCTGGGTTGGGATCGCAGAGGATCCTGTCACTGGTAAGATGATCGCCATCATTAGTCACTACGGCTTCTAAAAAAACAGATTTGATATAACTGAGGTTTTCTTTGTACTTTTTCTGCTGTACGTGGTCACCTGCATATTAAGGCAGTATAGAAGTAGTAGATTTTTTTTAAACTCGTGCAGACAGTAAAGTTGTGTGTTTTGTGAAAGGAATTTGTAAAGACTGTGGATTTTCTATTCTGGTAGGTTCAGCACATACTGTCCTGGGAAGCTACTGGTCAAAAGAACTTGGAAAAAAGAAAATGTTAGGTAAGTTTTAAAAATAAATAAACCAAACCTCAGATGAATAACACAAAATACATGTATGTGGTATACAAAACCAAAGCTTGAATGCACAAAACAATAGTTTTTTCCTTATGGTTTCTGAGTACTCTACAGTAGAGCTGTCATTTCTAACCCGGGCCCGACCAGGAATTCAGGCCGGGCCAAAATAATGTGCTGGATGAGCGGGTGTTGGACTTTTGATTGTGGACGCGTGTGGCTGACGATCCAATTTGGATCACCAGTCGTGTACGGCCGTTTGAAAGAGGTTAAAAAAAAAAAAAGTTCAGTTAAGCTTCAGTTGGACCACTGCCAGCGATCCATCCAAGCCCAACTGGACTCGGCCGCTGCGTCAGCGGATGCATGTGGCCGACCCAATTTGGATCATCGGCCGCGCCCGTCCTCTGACCGTTAATAACTATATTATAATAATATAATAATCTGTTGACTCGTTACTAAACAAGAAATCTTATGTCTTGCTTTCTTTGAAATACATTTTTAAAACTATCATGTCAAACTGATTTGCTTACAAAAGCAGTAAAAGCTTAATTAAAAAAAAAATTTTATTTATTTATTTATTTATTTTGGGGGGGGGGGGGGGTTGGGCCTGTAATCTGTTAATTGGTCAGTTTCGGGTCAGGCTGGAAAAAAAAATGATACGGGTTTGGGCTGGGACAGATATTTTTTTTTAGGCCCAAATGCAACTGTAATCTACAGCCAGTTACTCCTGATTCAAATGAATCAACTGATCACTGGTCAGTGCGAACAGTTCCATAAACACCAAAACTTTAGCAGTTTGCAGAACCGGAGCACTCAGGGGTGTTAACCACATTTGTCAATGATTGAAAACATCAGCAGTGATTTCACAGAAACATCTGTTGTCCAACGACGTAGAAAAGGTTAAAAGGCCATTTTCAAAAAAAAAAAGAAAAAAGTTTTGAGTCCAACATCTACAGTGACAGATATTTCACAAACAAACGTTCAAGACTTGCCTTGTGCTTGTAATTCATAAAGAAACAGAAAAATAAAATTAAGAGTACTGCATACTGCACATTACACAGTCAATAAACAGCAATTTATAACAATGGCCCGGACAAGCAAAAACCTTGTACATTTGACCTTGATTTGGGACCTTGACCTTAGAGCTGGGGGTGAATAGTGTACACCACACATCCGATGTGTATGAAGTTTCGTTAAACCACCTTGAACGGATCAGAAGTTATGGGCTGGACAAGAGCAAGTATATGGACGTACAGTCCTGAAGTACGACTCAGACTCCACAGGCTTCATTTACTTGTTGAAATGGTTCATGAAGTTCATAAAATTTTAAAAAGACTAAACAAGCCTGGCTAGTTTTAAAACCTGACAGAAGAACACAAGAGAACCAAGCAGTGAAATGAAAGTTACCAAAGTTGCATTTTGTAAAGACTTCTGGATCTATGGCATTTGAGCAGAAAACAAAAAAGAATAAAAAGTGAAAATGCTTAGAGCATCTTCAGTGTCAACTGTTTAACATGCACGTGGCAGTGTGATGATTTCAACTTGTTTAGCAATTACAAGACATGGAACATTGTCAGTTAATCATCTAAACCACTAAGAGGGTAAAAATGATGTTGCAATGTTCCAGAGTCCAGACTGTGACCTGATTTAAGAACTGGCAGGAACTTTGAGAGTTTTGCATAAACCAATGACTGCCAGCTTCAATGACCTGAAGTCTTGTAAAAGAAAAAAGGTGGGGAAAAAAATCCTTTAAAACAGAGACTTTGAAGGTGATCTAGACCGTTTGTCACAGTCCAAGCTACTACAATATACAGTATGTCTCATTCACCTGCGTTTGTCTTAGACTCTGTAAAGACAAGATTATAAAAATGTTCTAATTTACGCAAGTGCTTCTTTACAAGACTAAACTCACTGTTACTAGTACTGTATATTATTTTCAAGAACTACTGAATATTGTGCATTTTACTTAATGTCATGATATAAAAACGTCACTGATCCTTTATATTGCGTTTGTAGCTTACCAGTGCTCCAGCCGAGGTGGGGAGCTGGAACTTGAAGTGAGAGACGATGGAAGGATCAACATCATTGGAGAAGTCGTCACTGTGCTGCAGGGAACGATCAGAATTTAATTAAAGGAACGGGACCAAAAGGTCCTCATGTATCGGCTGAAACTGAAATAAATGAGCTGATTTGAAATGAAACACTCCTGCACAGACTTGTTATTCTAACACAGAAACACTCATTTAAAAAAAAAGCAACTAAGAACACAGCACACTTTTTTAGGCTCAACATCATTTATTCACATTAAACTACAGAAAAACAGTCAATATCAGAAACAAATAAAATCCAAGTTAGAGCAGTAAGACACAAATCAAAAACGTAGAATCGCAGCTTTAGATGGAGAATCTGAGTTCACAAAAGAATAGCTGTTCATTAAAATATAACATTTATTCTGTCGTACAAATTCTTACAAAATGTTTTATTTAAACATACTGCTTCCAGTGTAATCTTGTCATTTTTGCACAGCTGATCTGGAAAGAAAGTGAATTTACACAAATAGGTAAGTTACTTTAGTTTGTGCTCTTCCAGTTTTTAATTAGTTTGAAAGAAAAACAGAACTGTATGTGACTCAGTTCTTAATGTGAAACTCGTGGTCTTCTGTTAAAATGCATATCAGTCCCAATATTTTTAATGGGAGAAAATATAAAGACATAAAGCAATGTGACAGTATGAGCTCAATTACTTAGTAGCGGCGTGACGTTAACTGAAGGCTTACATCCTTTCATTACTGATTACTGTGGTGAATAAAGTACCATCAATCAAATCAAAATATCTTCAGTGCATCAACAAGAGGCAGCTGATTAAAAACAGTCCTTGTTGAGGTTTAATGGTTTAAATCCAAACTGGCATTGCAATTTATATACAGCTGTAATAAAACTAGTTCACACATCCTGAATCTCTACCTCGTTTCACAACATAAGATGACTACTGTATTTAAAACTCTAGTATTAAAGATGTACAAAAAAAAAAAAAAAACATAATATGGGACAGAAAAGTTTCACATCTGGAAAAAACGAAGCAACGAGATGCATTTTAAATGCAGCTACAACAGATGGTTATGAGTCCCATTATCTTTTTTTAAACATAAGAGGTTATTAGAAATATTTTAGTTTTATACAACATCAACTTTGTTCCAATGTGCTTTGTTTTGTGTGCAGGTTTTAAATTATGCTTTGTACGTCCTGGTGATTCATTCAGTAATTATTAGAGAAGTTTTTAATTATTTGCCCTATTCAGACAATCCACAAGGGAACAGGCGACCTGAAACAAATCTGTGGAGTCTGACGTCTTTTAGAGGTGCATGCTGGGTAAGGCCCTGTGGGCAGCTGGTGGGAGCTGGATAATGTAAAGAAAGGGTTCAGGAAAAATCATTTTAAATGAGCAGCACAGAAATTAAAAAATAAACTTATGAGGCACAATAGTACCTTTTAAAGAAAACTTGACTGAAACATGTTAACTCAAAGGATATCATGTTGTCCTGCTGGAGATGATTTAGTAATTTCTCTACAGGTGAGTAGCGTCGCAGCGTTGCGGCAGAGCCAACCATCAGCAGTTTGTGTTTCGCCCTAGTAATGGCCACATTCAGGCGACGCCAGTCCTTCAACAACTCCCCCAACTGTGAAACGACAGGCAGGGAGACAAATGAAGTTTGCAGCCACTTCTTTAATCAGGCAAACACGAGCAAAGAAAGTAAAGGAAGTCTGAGACAAGAGACACTCACATTCCCTTCCTCTGCTGTGCTTCTGACAAATGACAGAACAATCAGACTTTTGTCTCGCCCCTGGTACCGGTCCACAGTGTTCACCTCCACACCAGTGAAAACAGGTGGCTGCAGCAGAGCAGAGATGCTCTTCAACTGTTGCCTGTAGGGCGCAATGACGCCAATATCACTGGGCTTACATCCAGCCTGAAACAGGCAAAACAAGCAGTGGTAAACAGAATAAACACACTTCTCTTATCAAGGTACTCAAAGCACTTTACTCTACAATCTGTGTCCTCATTTACCCATTCATACAGCACTCTACTAGATCTATAACAGTGCTTTATCACATTCATACACCGAAGGGACACACATCAGAGGCAGTGAGGGGTTCAGTGTCTTGCCCAGGGACACTTCAGCATGTGACTGCTGGTGGAACTGAACCCCCAACTCTCCCATTGGAGGACGACTGCACTAAGCACTCAGCCACAGCTCCCCTTGCAAAGACACATGGCAGAAATAAAACAGATTCTCTCGTAGATTGTCTTTTGAGTGATTAAGCAAATGTACCTTTATCAGAAGAGAAAGCAGCGTGTGTATAAGAACAGCTTCGGTGCGATTGCTCACTCCTCCCTGCTCCACCGACTCTAATGCAGGCACCTATAGGAACCCCCCCCCCCACACACACACACACACAAAAATAAAGAGGATTACATTTAGACATTGTTTAACAAACTGTTAAAAGCACTGCCGTTTTGGCTCAAAGACATTTAAAATCCAGTTTTACTTGTATATTCTATAATCTACCAACCAGTGAGCAGTCCAGGAAGCAGACAGGATTACTGGGCAGCAGCGTGGCCTGTGCCCAGGACAGGTCAAGCTCAGGACGGGACTGAGAGTAAGAATCTAGCTCTGACTGGACGGAGAGCAGGAAGGGCAGCGTGAGCAGAGCCGTGGCCGTCCTCTCTGATCCACACTCTAACCGGCCGTCGTACATCAGAGAGTTACTCAAAGACATGATCGGTCTAGAAAAAAAGCAAACAAAAAAGTCTGTGTTGTCATATTGTACTTTTTTGTACAATCTCCCAGCAAGAAAAAAGATTAAATGAGCAGAGAAGTATTTATTACACATAAACCAGATGAAACTGTTAATGTTCTTTCCACCATAATCTGGGTTCCAGACGTCTCTGAAGTTGTAGCAAAAAGGGAAAAGTGGGATTGAGTATATATTTACATAAGTACATGCACTGACACCGTCTCCACCACAAGATATGTTAAAAGCTATCTCAACAGAAAACCTTGGCTGAATGCAGAGGTTCACACCCTGCTGGCAGCCAGGAACACGGCCTTCAGGTCTGGAAACTCAGAGGAGCTGAGAAGGACTGGGATAGAGCTGGTTGATGGCATTAAGAGGGCCAAGGCCACATATTCACAGAGGAATGAGGGTCAATTCACCTCACAAGACCCACAGAGCATGTGGAGGGGCATTAAATGCATAACAGATTATAAAGGCAGGAGCGAACAATGCCCCAAAGACCCATCTCTGC
>JARVLU010000599.1:14988689-14999626 GCA_031762415.1 Simpsonichthys santanae | reverse complement strand
CCCTAAGTCGCACGAAGATTTGGCAATTATTTTTACACCAGATGTTCTTCCTGACACAACCACTGACCACTGAGCTACCACAGCCCTCTGTGTGGAGCAGAGAGCTGCTATCTAGGGTGCCCGGGGGAGCAGATGGGGTTGGGGGTTAAGGGCCTTGCTCAAATGTCCAGAGTGGGGTAAATGAGGGTGGAGATAGATGTGGGCGCTTCACCAATCCCACCCACATTTTGACGTCTGTACCGGGAGTTGAACCAGCAATCTTCTGATCACAAACTCACCTACTCTAACCTCTGCCCCACCACCCCCTTGTCCATATCACCACATAATGAAAGTCTTTTCTTTTTTAAAAACATTTATTTGAAATAAAAATACAAATATTCTACACTTCTTTCCAGAGATGACGATTCAAGATAGCTGAATAAGCAGCGCATAGTGGCTTAGCTTAAAAATGTCATACTGGGAAGAAATCCTAACATATTTTGAACAAAAAATAAAAACACAACACTTTTGTATTTGCTCCCATTTCTCATGAGCTGAACTCAAAGATCTAAGACATTTTTTTTATACACACAACATACCTTTTCTCAAACATTGCTCATAAATTTATGTAAATCTGTGTTAGTGAGCACTTCTCTTTTGGCGAGATAATCCATCCATTCAGAGTGCATAGGATTCTTATTGTAAATATTGTAAAAGCACGTGACTACCTCTGCAAACAGCTGTGCATTATTTTTGAGTCAAAATTTAGGCGTTTTAAGACCAAATATGGACTCAGAGGGTTTCAAGAACAGGGAAGCTTCTGTACAGAGTGTCTACATCTCTTTTTGTTTGCATTCTCACCAGAGGAACGTTGTGATTGTGTATCATTAAGGTGGCTAAAACTAACGTTGACTTTTTGATACATTTCTGAATGTCTCAAAACTGCGTCACTGCATTGTTCACTTGAAAACAGATGTCCCCTCAGTTCGCCTGTAAATTACGCTATTTGCTGCTTTTGAGAGGTTGTTGTTTCTATTATAGAAACTTTTTAAATTAAGGTGAGTGTTAAATGAATGTTTAACTTGTTCAATCAGGTCATCAGGTTAGTTTCTTTCTTGTGCTGAGATATTTCACCCTCCATCCAGAAGGCTTCATCAATCTGAGAAAACACCAAACAAAACTGATTCTCCCCCAACAGCCTACTCCATAGTGGAAAAAAACAAAACAAAACATTAAAAAAAAGTTATGCTAAAATGGCCTCTGGGGCATGCTCTCTCCTCCGCTGTCTGTCATCTCCCTCACAGACAGTCATGTCAAAACTGTCGTCATATGGAGCCATATTTGTCCAATTGCCAAATGGATGGAGGGTGAAACGTCTCAGAACAAAAAAAAAAAAAAAAAAAAAAGTCTAGATAATCTGACTGAACATTGTTGGATTTTATACCTGGATTATTGAGCATGAACTTTGGTGTTAATGTTTAACTTGCTTAGCCAATATTTACAGTAATAATAGGACCGACTACATCCTCTTATATGCTTCCTATTGTACTAAAAAAGCTCATTCTGAAGCTGGAGTTAAACAACCCTATGCACTTTATATGTGGAGAGAGATTAAAAAAATAAGAGAACTGCCTTAAATTGTTACAAGTTCATTGTGAAGATGCATACAGTCTGAAAGCACTGAGTACTGAGTATGCAGAAACACCTGAAAGACAAGGCAAATTGTTTCCTGTTTTCTTGACAGTCTCTGATAAATGATCCATATGCATGGCCACAAAATGGGAAGGGGAAAAAGTGACATTTATTTGATCAGATCATCTCTCATATCGTCCATTTCTGATGTCTGATGTGAGAGCTCTGGCTCATCTTTGGTGTGTCGCAGCATTGTGTCAGTATTGTGAACACAGTACACAAAACACAAAAAAGCTTTCAAAAACGACAGCAGCACCGACAAGCTGCGACCAAACTGACACTTTTAGCTGCAGCTTCTGTTGGAGCCATCTACAAAACAACCCAGTCCTCTAACATATTATCTACTAACTACTCAGATTATAATACAAATGTAAATAAATTTTGCAAATGCTCCTTCTTTCAATCTCAGCCGTAGGTTTTGGCTGTCAATTTGTTGCAAACTGGAAATTGCAACCATGCATCAGCTGAATTTGTATTTAGTTAAATCAAAGTGGTAACTTAGAAAAGTGCATTTAATTACCGAGTACAACTTGTAACTGTACGTTCTCCTTGTAAATTGTGGTCTTGTTCTGTCTAAGTGCCACATCACTGACGAACTCAAAACTGATGAATATGCATGAACACTTTTGCGTCAAACAACTACGCAGCGCTGCGAAAATGAGGCGGATGCCCACATGTCTAATGGTCCCTTGCTGTCTGCAGTAATGTAAGACTGCTTAGACACAACACTGACAGCTGAGGCAGCAGAGTAAATTCTGATTAAGAAAGGATTAATCTGCGAGCAACATGGTGACTGTGACGCAGGGTGCTGGGAGCTGCAAAGGTTCGTCTAATCAAAGGAATGAAAAGTCATAGAGTTGTGCAATAAAATCCAGCAGCAGTTAATATTATGACTGTTGATTACTTCTGGCTGCAACTGTGGATCTGCATGTCTTGCACTGTGATGAAAACAGATGGAGGAGGAAAGGTCTCATCTCCATCAGAACCCTGAGGCTCTATCAAATGTCATCTTGAGGTAAAGTTCCAGGATTTGACATTACTTCACAAAATTAATTAATTCTTACGGATGCCTGATGCAGACTGGGATGACATATTTCCATTAAAGCTTAAAAAAAATCATAACAATGGTGTGAAGAGGATGGCTGTAAGGTGAGAAGGGAGGCCATCAAAACTGAAAAAGAATAATAAAAAAATAAAAAAAAAGCTTGAACAAATAATTCAACCTATGAATTCTATTTTAATATCCATCCATCCATCCATTATCTTTTACCCGCTTCTTCCATTTTGAGTCACGGGGGTCGCCGGTGCCCATGTGACTCTATGTGTCCCTGTGATGGACTGGAGACCTGTCCAGGGTGTCCTCAGTCTCTCGCAGCAATGGCTGGACATGGGCACCAGTGACCCCCATGACCTGAAAAGGAAAACATGGGTAAAGATAATGGATGGATGGGTAATTAAAGAGTGTGAATGAAAAACTCCCAGGTGCATCAACATTTTTAAAACAGGCCCAACACAGAAATGTTTTCACCAAAAAAAAAAAATAAAATAAAATAAATAAAAAAAAACTCATTTGATGTAGCATCAGAGCGAAATCAACCATATAAATCTGTAAACCTTTACATCAGATGGGTATTTCAAGAAGACCAGCCATGTTGGAACCCCATCCATTGCAAAATGTTTTGTATAAAATACAGTCTGCTTATTTATTTGATGCAAAACTCTCCAAAATAAGAGCTCATTACAACTACAAATATTTTTGAGGAGCATTATTTAGGTTGGAGGAAATATACTTAAATAGCCACTCTTACAAGTAATTCAAAATGAATAAACTCCAAGATTCTTCAAACTGAGATTGTTCTGACTGCTGCAGGTAAGATACTGACTTGTTTTATTTGCTAAGTGTAGCAATCTGTTCACCAAAGCAGTGTTAATATTTGAGAGGAAGACATGGCAAATTAAATTCGGCAGTCAACTCTGTACTATATTTCTGCTTAAATAAATATTTCTGAATACCGTAATCTTGTAGTTTCCTTTTTTATTTGTACTTTTTATTTTACTAAGCATGACAAATTATGTTAATGCCTGAAACACCCTCTTGTTTACTTGTTTTACATATCCATATTTTAATAAATACAAGACTAAAATTACTTGAGTACTTGCTTAACTCAAAACAAAGTTATAATAATCATACGACTCAAGATAAAAGTTGGGTTTTAAATGACAGCTTAAAGGCTATGAAGGTGATAGTCTAAACATTTTGATTGAATCTCATTGACAGTAACCAGAAGAGACTGTCATCTAGTTTTGAATTTAAGTTGAGCTCAATTCTAATTGCACTCTAACATCCCACATTCTTCAAAACCTCAACAGAAGATTAAAAACACATTTCTAAAGTAAAATGTTCACAACTCTTCTGACCTTGACAGAAGCTCTTCAAAGACTCATATCTGTTTTCAGATGTGAGAATGTTAAGACTTATTAATTCAGGTCTATGAAACCTGACTTGTTGGATGGATTTTTATTCAGGTGTTCAAAGCAGATACTCCTGGGCTCAGACTAAATGATGCTCTCACTAACACGCAGATGCTGAAAACCTCTTTAGGCTTTTATTAAAGAGCACACGGTCATGCACCGACTACAAACAACAAACTAACTGCATGCAGGACTGATAGACACAAGGCCAATGAAAATATGATGCTCCCTGCTCTTCAGCAGGTCTTCCAAGTTCTGCAGAAGCCTGTTCCTGTTGACATCAGGTGTGAGGAAGTGGAGAAACATTAAAACAAACAGGACAGTGGCCCTTGAGGATCAAGACGGAGGACCACTGCTTTAGTCTAAGGCAATTGAAATGTGTATAATGACCAACACCTGTAGCCTTCCAGCAGATTAGTGACTTGATTTAATGATCATCAGGATTCTCAGCGTCCTAAAACATGATTACTTGTGGGCAATTTAATTAGTTTCAAAAACCAATGTACATCAAAAACAGATTTGCTGCCATTAAAAATGAATTTCAAGGAGCTTTAATGCTCAGTGGGCTCTATTTTTTGTGGCAATTGTAAAACTTCCAGCAGAAACTGTTAATGAGACAGACAGCACATCAAACCATAATTTCTTACATTTTTCCTTGATTTTTACCACAGATGTACACTTTGTAGAGACTGGAAGCAGTATCTTACACTGCATTTCAACAGCAGACGTGAATGTGATCAACTTTTTATGTAGCAGTTTCAAAGAGAAAAATAACTCTTTGTATGTGACCACAAATGTTTTGGACATTACAAGAATACAACTGTCTATCTTGAAACATCTTATGGCTGATGTTTATGCTATTTTCTCTTAAAATATTGACACTGACCTTAATAATGGTTCCCACCCAAAACCTGATGTTCCACACTTCAGGTGACCCAGCTCAGGTGATAGTGAAGTCACATCCAATACACCAACAATATAAATTAAAGTGGCAGAAGTCAGATAATATATACAGTACTGTAAGTTAGCATAAAAAAAGAGAGTTAAGCAGAAATGAAACTGTAAAATTGAACTGCGTTTTGGGGTTCCACAGGGCTCTATTTTAGGTCCACTGCTTTTCTCCTATTACTTGCTTCCTTTGGGCTCAATCCTCAGAAAGAATGGGATCTTTTATCATTGCTATGCTGATGATATTCATATATATATGCCACTAATAAAGAAAGATGCCTCATCAATTAGGCCACTTCTGTTGTGTCTTGAAGAGATCAAAGCCTGGATGTCCTTAAACTTTTTAAATTTCAATGAAAAGAAAACAGAAGTGACCGTGTTTGGTCCTTGTGGCTCACATGAACCTTCCTCAGTTGATCTGGGCTCTCTGGAGCCGCATGTTAAGAGAACTGTTTCTAACCTGGGTTTTAAAATGGACAGTGATTTTAAAATAGATTCCCAGATTGGAGTGGTGGTCAAGGCCAGGATAGGCTAAAGTCAAGCCTATCCTCACACAACAGCACATGGGAACAGTAATCCATGCCTTCATCACCTCTCGGCTGGATTACCGTTACACTCTTTACCTTGGCATCAGCCAGTCCGCCCTCAGACGTCTCCAGCTGGTCCAGAATGCTGCTGCTCGGCTTCTAACTGGAGCTCAACAGGGGGAGCACATCACCCCCACTCTGGCTTCACTCCACTGGCTGTCTGTTCATTTTAGAGTTCATTTTAAGATTACTTTATTTGTTTTTAAAAGTTTAAATGGTCTTGCCCTATCCTTCCTCTCTGAGCTGCTTCACCTATACTCTTGCTCGGTGCCTCAGATCAGCTGATCAGCTGCTCCCGGAGGTGCCGAGGTCCAAACGGAGGCTCAGAGGGGACAGAGCTTTTTCTGTACATGCTCCACCTTCCCATCAGACGAGCCCCTTCACTGTCCAGTTTTAAAACTGTTTTTTAATCCCCTGGCTATTTAACATAGCCTGAAATTTACTCTGCACAATTTTTTATTGTCTTTATTGATCATAATGTTTTAACTGTTTTATTCTTTAATGCGTTTAAATGTTCTTGATTTTATGTGTACAGCATTTTGTTGTGGCTGTGGTTGTTTTAAAGGGTTTTATAAAAAAAGTATTATTATTATTAATGTTATTAACAACAGTAGTGCTTTCATTTTTCAAAATGCCAGAGGTGCTTCAAGTGTGTGCAGTTTAATTTAGGAGTGTTTACTCAACAGTTTTAGAGTATTTTACACAATGTAATTATATTGTATTTTTAACAACCTCTCATTTTTTTATATTTTGTTTCCAGGGAGCCTGATTTCAAATCTTTAAAGTGATCTTTAGCAAACGTTTAAAGAGTTATGAAAGTTAGTCAAAGCATGCTCTTTTCTAAATTCAATACACACACTTGTTTTGTGTTTCCTGCAACACAGTTAAGTGAAGTGGGATCTCTTTAGGCACTTCGTTACTTGAAGTCTGTTACCGAAACACAATTTGCTTCTATTTGTTTTAATTGCGTCTACAAAATCAGCAACTAAAGAAATTGTATTTTGACGGCAAAAGGTTCTGGCTCTACCACGGTGAGTCCCAAAGAGAAAAAAACAAAAATATAAAGTAATGAAAAATGGCTCAAATCTTTTGCACTGAAGAACTGTAGAACAGTGAAATCTGTGCAGAACGTAGTATTAGTACTAAAGCAAAAAGTTTACACGTTTCCATATACTGTACCGGTATACGTTTAAAAAGAGCCAATGAAAATTAGTGCAATGACAAGAATGGAGAATAGGAGGAGATCCATTTGTGCCTGAGTTCATTAAAAAAGTTGTTTTATTGAACAAGTTTGTAGAAAACTCCTTGAGGTTAGAAGATCCTTTTCAGACAATGACTTGATTTTAAAATGTTAGTTCTGACTAGGCATTCTTTTAAATATTTTATTGCTGCTGATGATGTGATGGTGATGAGCTTTGTTTTATCAATGCATATTACACAAGTCTGCTTCCACTTGAAACTGTCTTACATAATTGAAAACAGTAAGAATGTCTTATTTTATTTGCACCATTTGTTTGCTTTGTACCTCCATCATAAACATATTTGTAAAGCAACTTACAAGAAAAGACCTTTTCTAAAGAATATTGTCATTAAATGGTCCATTAGATCCATAGTCATTAAAAATGTATGGTTGCATTAACTTCCACTGTGTCCATTGCTTCTTTCGATCTTGTCTCTGAAGTCTTAACAACATCTGAGGACAAGCACATCTCGACACCCACGACATTGACAAAATATCAGTATTTCTTCAGATGTTGAGGACTTATTGCCGTGGAAATGGCCACATTTCCTGTGACAACTGTGAGAAACAGTTACTGTAAATTGGCTTTCAGACCAAAAAAAAGAGAGACTGGTCTAGTGTTGCTTAAAAAGATTTAACTATCCCTGTCATCAATGGAAACCAAAAACAACTGTGATTTAGCAGACGTTTCGCACTGAAAGGCTCCAGTATTCTCAGTCTTACTTAAATCTAGTTAACAGTAACCAACAGAAGGACAAGATGTTTTTGGCAGAGTGCTTTCCAGCCTCTAATGGTCTCAATGGTCAGCTTGATGACTTTCAGCAGCTGTAAGTGCAGCGGGGAGTTGAGTTTGGTCTCATTACAGCTTTGCGCACATCACTTATCATGCACTGAAAAATCTGCCTTACAAGAATAGTTTCCTGCTCAAAGCTCCTGATTTGTGCACTTCAATCACATGCACTTAGAAAGGCTTGAAACTGCACAGGCTTTAGTACTGATTTAAAAATGTACAAATCACCTCATCTGGGCTTTAAGCAACCGAATAATCATTTAATGAAGATACAGTTTTGCTCCAATGGTACAGGTGTTGGTCACATCTTATTTTGCTTCATCACACATGCTTGCACCTGGAAAATAAAGGGGCATTTTCCTCCTTGGTGCCAATCAGTGGAGTTTGTTGGTGGCTGCTCTTTAGTATGGATGTGTGATCAGAGGCCATTTGCAACATGCCTTACAGATCTTTTTGTCCCCGTTACTATTATTGATTTATATTTTGACTTTGTAACTTATCAAATAAAGTAACGAGTGTACAATACCTTCCTCTGAACGTAGTCCATGATGTTTTTGAAGTCCAGGTCATCATAGTAGTTTACGATGCCTTTTTGGATGTTCTTGTTCAGTAATTTTGTCGTCTGTCAGGAAGAAGAAAGCAAAATAAAAAGCCATCATTGTGTTAATAAAGTGTATGAGGTCACGTAATCACATTTGTTCAGTTTTCATGACACACTGATCTGCAGTCAGGCAGCTGTGGACAGGAAACACTGATTGGTGAAGGTGCCTCTGGACGAAAATATTAAAATGTGACATTTTGACCGCTCACATCTGTCAGTCACAATCTGGTGCAGACGAGGGGGTCACATTACTTTAATGCCTCAGAATATACACAGACATGAAGACTACATGATTTAATAAAATACAATGTTCAATTAGGCCCTTTTGGAGAGTTGGGCTTTTATTTCTTCTAAAGGTGTTGTGAGACAATTAAAACAATTAGGATCAGACTCTTGCAGCTGTTCTTTATGCAGGCGCTGCACAGTGAAGCGTCTCAGCTGAACACATGTTCATAGAAATATTTCAGAGCAATGACTGGGCAGTGCAGTGAACGCAGGACATGAAGCAGAAGGTTTACTGCAAAAATCTGTTTATTGCATGCATAAAATAAAAGATGAGACTCCTTGATGGCTATTTTCGTGCATTTCTTTGTCAACACATTAATAGTAATAAAATGTGAGAACAGCAACACAGACACCACTGTTCATATTCATGTTCATGTTCATGTTCATTAACTTATTCTGGTTCCATCAGGTCTCTCTTTTGACAGATTACAATAATGAACTGAGACAGCTTCTCTTGAAAAATTGGTTTATAATAAAGCAGCTAAATGCTTCATTTATTTTCTTTCTGTACATATACACTCATTATCCAAACATTACTAGAGTTTAAAACACACAGTTCTCATGCAGTTCTGCATGATTTATGTCTCAATGCATCAAAATATTAAAATAAAGAAGAAACAAACTGATCGTCAGACCAGAGAATAGTTGGTTTCATGGAGATTGCTTTAAAGGACCATACTGGATTGCTCCTACTGCCATGAGCTGTCTCTTCAACGTAAAATCACAGAATTAGAAAAAATGGTTTTATGATTTAGAGAAACAAGTTAAGTTTCAAACATCTTTAGTAATTTTACCAAATAAATCACATTTTACAAACGATTTAAAGTTTTTGCTGAATCCAAATCAAAACTGGTGATTAAAAAAAATGGTGACAATAATAGGATATAACTGCCAGTATATATCTTTTATAAAAACAGAAATAAAATGAGTAAAGGACATCAGAAGGGTGAAAGATAAAGAGGAGAGGCTGACAGAGACACGCCAGGAAAGAAACAAACGCTGAGACGATACAAATGATGTGTTCACTTCGCTTGTTGTGTTTCCTGCTATGAGGTTAATAAGCTCCACTCCTCCTTTCTCTCACTGTTCATCTGCTGAACCATTTCCTGCTCATTGATACAGATTCAAACTTCAGGTGTAACTCACCTGGTTACGAAACAAAATAGCCAAGATTCCTCCCAGCAGCTCCAGGATCAGACACACAGTCAGAGTATACATAAACTGAGACAAACAGAAAGAGCAATTATAAACTTGTGATTAATAAAAATGATCATACTCTATTACTTTTCTAAACTATCAATACACTGTTATAAATTAGATCCACTTAAATAACCTGTTTCATGTTTTATCATCATGTAGATATCATCTTGTGGTAATTTATAGAAATTACTTTTTTTTTTTTCTTTACCTTAGCCTCCAGCTGTACTGTGAGGAACCTCAGAGCTAATTTTGAGCACACTGAACATTCATCATCAGTGCAATATCAGAGAGTGCAATAATATTATCACAAAAGGCTGATTAATCAGAGAGCATTACGTTTCAAGTACATTCATGTTCTGCATTTTAATAATACATTTAATCAATCCAATGGATGCTCAGCGACACAAGCAGGTTTCTTTACCGTTTGCCCCGACGCCGTCTTACTCAAATGAAATTAGCCGTTTCTCTTTGCAAAGTGCCCTGAGACAGCTTCCATTATAACCCATTTACTGTAAATAAAGCAGGTGAACTGAAATGTGGAAAAATACTAGTAATTTCTGCATAAAAATGTCAGGTCTTCATATTGAGAAGTGAATCTCAGGAGAAAGTGAGTCACCAAGAGAGACAGTGACTCAGAGAATGAAGTTAATGTTTTCAAATAGTTTAATCAAAGAGACAAAGCAAACAAAAAAGGCTAAACGAAGGACTTGAAATAAGTCCTGTTCATGTGATAAATACAAAGACCCCAGAGTTAAAACTGCCCTGGTTTGAGAAATAATCTTAAATTTATTGAAGGATTTATCTACAGCTACAGCAAGAGGTTTGTCACAACAGAGTTTTAGGGCCACACTAAGAAAAAAATTTAAAAGCTATAAAATTACGAGAATAAAGTCGTACAAGATTTCCTTTTGTTTACAGCTGTCTTTTCCCCCCATGAGTCAGATCCACAACGCAACCTGTCAATCAATCCAGTAGGCGTGTCCGCAAATGACCAATCCAATGCTAAATGCTCCTTACCTGCAGAGCTGTGCTGCAGCCCATCAGAGAGTACCACCTTATTGTAATCAGGTTCAAAGTCCTGATACTGATAATAATCTGATGCTGATGTGCTAACAGATTAACTATCTCCTTATTTGTAAAACC
>JARVLU010000599.1:14942789-14959157 GCA_031762415.1 Simpsonichthys santanae | reverse complement strand
TTGCTATAATTTTCAGCAAACAAATAATTGTTTTTACCATGTTAATCTTGTTAAAGTCCTTCCGTGCACTGTGACTGTCACAATCCTTTTTTGGCAAGACACCGCCCACATTTCTGGGTTGTCAGCGGTGACGTGTAACATAGGCGATACGTCAGCGGTGACGCATAATAGGTGCGACCTAAATAAAGGTGTGACCCGTTTATGGATTTTTCCAAATTATGGACAAAATTGGACAATGCGATCTATAGAAAGGAGCGACCTTTCAGGCGGCAAATACGGTACTTCTAATGTTGGACATGGTTAGTTTTGAGGTAGGACTTGTTATCTGCCAACAATATAATATGCTGTAAGTTAAACTTGATTGGGCAAAAAAATAATCTTACTTTAGCAATGTTATGTGTCGTAATCCATTACTTTTTCCAACATAATGCTATCTGTAATGGAAAACTTGTCCTGAGCTTGGTTCTGCTAAAGGTTTCTTCCTCATGCAAGTTTTTCCTTTCCACTGTTGCCTTCGTGCTTGCTCAAGATGAGAGTCTGCGATGAGCAGTCTGCTCCTTAGATAATTAACGTTATTAACTTACATTTTATGTATATATGAATGTTTCTGTTCAGTGCCCCAAGACGACATCTGTTGTGACTTGGTGCTATATAAATAAACTGAATTGAATTGCACTGAAAGCTTGGCAGCATGTAATGCTAGCTAGGATGTCAGCTAGCATCAGTGAGTTGTGTGTTAACGTTAGCCTACAATGTCATTCTGTTCAATGCAAATAATTTTGGGAAGGTTATCTCTAATGCATCCGTATTTTTGTCCTATAATAATGAGTCATTGTCATAAAATGAGAGAAATGAAGATTAACGCGTAACATTAGTCCAACGAAACACGACACACCAGTGTTTGTTTAAGTGATCAAAACATCTCCCCTGGTGGATCATTAGGGCAATAAACAAGACATAAGTGGTGGAGCAGGAGAGTGTGGCGTGAAAGAGACACATGGTCAAGTGGAAACGGGCCCTTGAAAGGCTTGTCCAGGCCAAAAAATAATAATAATAATAACTTAGTTTTTGCAAAAATGCACTGCTTTATATGATTTCTCTGATTGGCTTGCTGCTGTTGTGGCGTGTTTATTTTTTGTTTGACCAGCCATCTTTCCTATGCATGTCTTAATTTTTATTTTATTTTTTATTTCAGCTGCTCCCTTCTTCAGGAGTTGCCACAGTGAACTAAGCTGCACAAAGACTTGGCAATTGTTTTTACACTGGACATTTTTCCCGACACAGCCACAGACCACCGAGCTACCACCGCCCTTTGCGTGGAGCAGAGAGCTGCCATCTACAACACCCGGGGGAGCAGACGGTTGGGGTTAAGGGCCTTGTTCAAGGGCCCAGAGTGAGGCAAATGAGATTGGAGGCAGGTGTGGGTGCTTCACCTTTCCCACTAACATTTTGATGTTGTCGGTACGTGGAGTTGAACCGGCGACCTTCTGATCACAGGTCCACCTTTTCTAACCTCTGTGCCACCACTCCCCTATGTATGTCCTGATTAAATTAGGGAATGTTAGTAAATGTCTTTTTTACCTGAACATGTGACCTTGTCCCCTAATTTTCTTCTTGGACTGTACCCGGGTGAGGGGGGAAGACGGTGCTCCGTACTCCACTACAGGCTCTAGGTCTGTCACATTTTTCATCCCTTCTGAGTTTGCAGGTATGTGGAGTCAACCTGGTTTGTCTATTAGTAAAATATTTCATAAACTAATGAACCAATTTCAAACAAACCTTTAGAAAATTGTTGGCTGTACGTCTACGACTGATTAGCGATTTGACCCAATTCAAGATGGTCATAACAGCTAATGAGCATTAGCCTACACAAAAATAGGTCCATCTCAGTGAATCTTACGGACACTGAGCTAACATGTAGGGTGGTAATGGCTGACAGTCGCTCATAGCACGTACTTCCAGCACTAAAGGAATTAAACACAGTGCTGTTTTAAAAGTTGACATAACTGGGTGTAAGTTGATCATATTTCATCTTCAGATCATTTCAGTTGAAAACTCCAGACGTTCTGTGCTGCTAGGCCTTTTCGCCCCAGTGTTTAGGAGATAAAAACAACAAAATTATCTTGTTTAAGTACCTGTTTGGTATTTGAGTACTCTTGTTGACATAGGCAAACACATTTACAACACGTGCACTCACACACCTGCAGGTTCCTACAGACATTCAGACAATTGTGTCCCTTTATTTTATAAACTTTCAAACGTCTGAACACATTTAGATGCTGCTGCAAAGTGGTCATCGTCTCAGTTCTTCCTACACGACCATAACTAGAGCACCACTCATCATAATGGCACTCTTCACTCAGCGAGGAACGCACATGCTTGCACGGGGCCTTGATGGACGGTAATAACCTCTGGGATGCAGAGGGGGAGCTGGGGGAGGAGGGTGACATAAGCAGCATTTGATATCAACCACGTCTAAAGATGAGAAAGCCCACTGCCTCAGAGTGCTTTCTCTCAACACTTTACTTTGATGGGTCCCAGTGATATCACATCAGTGCACTTTACAAAAAAAAAAAAAAGAAGAAAGAAATAAAAAAAAAATTCTGTCACTGCCTGTCGTTTGCAAATAACTCATCCTGAATCGGAGGCCCCTTCCAGGAGTATGCATTGTGTGCATTGTATGTGATGTTACGTCATCCATTGTATGCCTTTAAGACATGCAGCGGTGATGCGCTCAATCAGCTGTGAACAGAAAGAATGGCGTGGTGTTTTGTGAACATCACATTAAACCCATGATCAAAAGAGATGTGCTTTTTGCAATCAAGAGGTTGAGACTCTGGTCAGTAGAGTCAGGAACGTCTTTACTACATTGCTCTGGTGACACCTCCCTCATTAATTTTACATTGTTGTGTTACTTAAGCAAGACTTGTAGCTTTACAACGTGACAATGTCCAAATGTTAAATAATTTATGAATGCAACAGTACAGAGTGGACATTAACATAAAAGGTTAAAATGTCTTCAATCTGGGAGAGTGTTTATCTTTGAAAATGTGTTCAGAACGGTGGTACGTCTGATCTCTGGTCAATACAATATTGATCTCAATCAGCAGCAAAATGTAAAAGAAAATGCATTTTTTTTAACTTATAAATGTTCAAGAATGAGTTGATACTTTTTGCATCATTTGTTAATCTGCATGATCAGGGTGAAGCGCATTGTCAGTGTTTGTTGCTACTAATGCTAATGCTGCTGCAGTTCTTCTCTTGATCTCTAGGTGTCATTGTTGGTAAGACAATGCAAATAAAGTGCACTTCAACCAGAAGAAGAGTTGTAATTCTGAACACATTAAAATTTAAAACATTCTTGAGGGAGGGTAGCACCGACAAAGACAGTATCATATTTATCTTAACGCGCGTGCTAACATTACCAACTGTTTTATGATTTAGGACTAATGCCTATTTTTGTTTAGACAAATATTGGTGTGCAAAAGGTTGAAATGAAGACATACTAGATCCGTTTAATACAAGGTCTGCAGCAGGAACGATCACTTAAAATTTGCTTTTGCTCATTCTGTTAGTCAGAAAAACTTGGGTTCTTTTTTTTACTTGGCTGGTGGATCAGTCCATCCATCCATTATCTGCCACTTTTCCAGAGTTGGGTCTCAGGGGGCATCAGCGTGAGCAGGGAGGCCCTGACATCTCTTTCCACAGCCACCTCTTCCAGCTCTTCTGGGTTCCCAGACCAGCCAAGAGACATAGTCTTTAGTTTTTTTAGTAGAACCTGATTCATTTATTGGCGGAGACAATATTTTAGGCTGATATAAACGTTTGGGGACATGTCTGTGTCTGTGATAATTGTCCCATTATGTGCTGACATAAACATTGGGAACAAGTCATGTCCTTACTTACAAAAGGTGTAATTCTACATTCTATCCATCAGAGGGCACATGCAGACTACATTCAGGTCATGGCTGTTCACATTAGCTTTCACTTGCACTTTCAGCACAGCTGAAGCGGCTAATGTATTTTGCTGAACAAAGCATGGAAAATTTAGCTGGTGTGGGAATACATGAGCCAGAACAATAAATCTAAAGTAAGTGTTAGTAATGGTATCTTCATCATCCTCAATGAAATGCATAGTTTGTCTGAAATCTCAAAATCTCTGCAAAGGAAAGAAAAAATGTGCTGCGGTCAATATTAATTAGACCTTTACCATGCATGACGACTGACTAAACATCGAACAGGGAAGGGTGTTTTTTTTTTTATTTTTTATTTTTTTTTATTTTTTTTTGTGTAACACACTTTGGCAGAAAAAACTTTATGGTGAATAGTGTAGGATAGAAAATGTGAACGCATGATACGAAGACTCTTTCAAGACTTTGTGTTAAAACAGGTTTAACTGTAGCTATACTTAGATTCTTGGGCATGGACAAAGCTCAAAATTTTTCAGCCGTCAGTTATTAGCAGCCGCCTTCCTTTCCCAATATCTGTAATGGCGATAACCAAAATTTCCATATCGGACAGGCTCTACTTTTTGTTCTTCTCACAGTTGGACATGTTCATAAAACCTTCCTCAGGAGTCCAGGAGTCCACCTTACCAGATGCCCAAACTATCTTCACTGGCTCCTTTCAGTGTGGAGGAACCAGATGAAGATTTGCCCAGATAACTGAACTCCTCATCTTTTCTCCAAGGGAGAGAACAGCCACCATGGGGAGAAAACTCATTTCGACCACCTGTATCTATGATCTCCTTTTGGTTACTACCCAGATATTGTGACCACAGGTGATGGTAGGAGCGTTGACTGACCAGTAAACAGACCCTTGCAGCTCATCTCCCTCTTCACCACAACAAACCAGTACAGAAACTGTCCAGATGACCTGACTGAGCATTACTGGATTTGGTACCTGGATGATTGAGCATGAACTTTGATGTCCTGAACCACTTTGGGTGTGGCTGTCTGTCTGGGAGGAGTTGACAGGGGACAGGACAGCCTCCAGAAACCATCTTATCTCCAGCAAACTGGTTGGTCCACTTAAGGAGTTTACTGCTTGGAGGGGAAACATTTTACTTGGGACTCCTCAGACTGATGAAGCCCTCCAGATAGAGGGTGAAACGTCTCTAGAAAAAGAAACTGTCCGGATGACCTGACTAAACATTAATGACTTTGGTACCTGGATGATTATGAACTTTGAAACCAGTACAGAGTGTGCAATACTGTGGAAGCAGCACCAATCCATCTGTCAGTGTCACCTCCCATTCTTCACTCATTCGTGAACAAAACCAAACTCCTTCACTTGAGGCAACACCTCAGCCCCAAACCAAGGGGGCTCCACCAAACTGTTGATGGATCCATGTAGTGCGAAATACGTTTTCTAGCAATAAAGATATCTCACAGCCACAGTTTTAATAATCCTTTCTAAATCAAACTGGGACAATAGCAGAAAGGACAGGTGAGTCACAAACAAACCTATAGTGGTAACAACTTGGCGGTCGTGCCATCATCTTGCGGTCATGTACAACTTACTGTATATCATTGGTGTCTGGATTTATTTAATTTTTATTTTTGACTAAGTATTACGGTCTCATCAGTATTGTTTACTACATGCTTTCAAGGAATCTTCTGGAACAAAAAATTAAAAAAGCTGGAGTCCAATGATTTTGGCCCTAAGGGATCTCCACTTTAAAATCAGCTGAAGCGTTTTTAATTCTTTTAAACTGGACGGGGAGTTTAAAAGGTGAAAGTGCCATTTGACTAAGTGCAGAGAGAGGGAGAGGCAGACGGATTTTAGGCCCGTCAGGGAATGACCGTACATCCCAAAGTACAGTCAATGTCTCCTTTTCTAATGTTCTTCTACCTCCTCTGAAACTGCCTCTTAAATGTTACATCACCATGCTCATGCTGGGAGCTTTCTTCTCTCATGTTTTCACACACACACACACACACACACCAACTATGCAGCTCTGAATTTTTATTTTCATTAGGAGGAAGTTGCAAACGTCCATTGATGGTTGGTATATTTTAACTTGGTGGGGGATGGAGGGATGTCTGATTCAGAGTAGGAACTCTTCTCAGCGGGTGAAAATAAATCATCATCTTCATGCAGTGTGGTCATCTTTGTGTCCTTAGAGGTGTAATAGTCCTAATAAATCACGTTTCAGTGTGCACTTTGGTATCGCTGTCATAATTTGGTATAGGTTCAATAAAACAGGAAAATGAAACATGATAGATTTTTTTTTTTTTTTTTTTTTTTGCACTTACAGTGGTACTAGAAAGTTTTTGAACCCTTTAGAATATTCTATCCACCGTGTTCCTAGTCCCCATGCTACCTTGCATGAATTATAGGTGCAACTTCTGGCACGGACCAGAACCGTCATTTCTTTATGTGTACAAACTAATGTAGTTTCTTCAAGCATTGTGGATTTGAGTTAAACATAGGAACATCACCTATCAGAGCTCCAACAGGACAATATGATCATACTGCTGCCTGCTGAGGCCGAGGGATGGAGGACGACCTGGATTTTAGCAAGTCAGTCAACGAGCCAGATTTAGCTGGGAAAATGTGAAACGTGATTTACGTCTGCTCCAAACATTTATTTGGAGGTAAAAGACCAACACAGAGCACATGTTGCAGATGACGGAACAAAATCTTACTGTAAGGCGTCTCATTGAAATAAAAAAAAAAACAATCAAACACTTAACTTGTGTTAACTATATGTTATGTATGTAAATGTATGTTGATGTTAGGCCTGCCGCGATAAACAATACATCAATTAATCGCATGATAAATGAAAATTATCAACCTTATTTTCATTTATCGGCTTTATCGTTTCTTCGTCTCTCTTTCTACTGAAAACACTGGAGGACAAAAAGCTAAACTCTTCACTAACCCCTCCCTTTCTCTTTAAAATCCATTTTAACCATCCGAAATCACGTTTGTAGATTGTTAAAAGCAGCTAAGCTGAGAAGCTAAGCTACGAGCTAAGCTAACAGGCCGACCTTGGAAAAAAAAAACTCTGTCTTGTCGAAGCTCCAGAATTCACGGTTGAAACCCGTGCCTTCATGTAAAAAGTTGTTTTTCTCCGCAAAAAGAAGCTGAGAACTTGTTTACTGATTTTTTTAATTAAAAGCTTTGTGTGAAAAATGCTATGCTAAAGAGCTCAAACCATACTGAGCGTCCGCCATTTTGAGAACCGAAGAGAGACAGCCCATGTCACGTCAAGGGGCCCCCTCCCTTTTGTCTTAAAAAGACACGCTGCTTGCTCCATTACTATCCATCCTTTGTTTCAAACTGTCTTACACTGCCATCCAGTGGTAAAAAAGTACTACACTCAAAACAAATGAACAAACATTTCTTCTTAAATTTGGCAATAATTACTAATTATCGTCAAATTTCAAACAATATTGGTTATCAAAATAATTTATGTGAAATTATTCACCTTGCAAAATTTGTTATCGTGACAGACCTAATCGTGAATTACACGTAGATAGTAGCAGAATTGTAGCAAAAAGCTAAAAGCTGTAAAACAATAGCTAAAAGCTAAAGCTAAAAGTAGCAAAAGTTGAGCATGAACTTTGGTGATTTGAACCACTTTGGCACAACTGTCTCAGAGGAGTTGACGAGGAAGAGGGCGAGCCCCAGAGGCCATCTTAGCACAAGCAAACTGTTTTTTTTCCCTTGTGGAGTATGCCGCAGTTTTGTTTGGTGGCTTCTCGGATTGAAGAAGTCCTTAGGATGAAACGTCTCAGCAGAAAAATTAACCGTCCAGATGACCTGACTGAACATTGTTGGATTTTTCCCTGAATTACTGAGCATGAACTTTGGTAGCAAAAAATTAGTTAAAAAAATAAAAGTAGCAAAATAGTAGCTAAAAGCCAAGCATAAGTACAGCAAGTAAAAATAGAGCAATGTTTGTAAAGGATTTAAAAAAGGCCTTAATGTATTTCTACGAGTCAAAATTTTGTAAATAATGTCAAATATTTTTGAAAAGTATAAAAGTTACAAATCAACAAAAGCCATTGCACCCATCTCCAGAATGAGCTGAACAGTTTGACATATGAATGACTAAAAACACACAAAGCCTGCAGAAGCAGTAAGATTGCAAAAAAATGAGTGGAGGAATAAAAAGTCATGCAAACAGGACGAATGCTGAATCAGCAAAACACAATTTAATTTGATAGGCCCACCAACGTCTGGCTCCCCTACCTCTTTCACAATGATACTGTCATCACAGGTGCTGTCCAACCCCAAGTGCTGCAGGATGGCTCTCACCTGCAGCAAAGCCAGTCTGTCACTGGAGAGAGAAACATGGGTTCAGGAGGTTCATTACTGACACCATTTAGGGGTTATTTCACAGAAACAACATTGCCCTTGTGTACAATTTTAGTCTCTATATGCATTACGTAAAAAAAAAAAGAAAAATATATATATAATTGATGGATATATATAATTGATGGCACCTGGTTGATAACCAAAGTAAGAATTTGTTGCATTTTCAATTTTGAGTGCAACTTCAGTGCAATGTCCACCTCACAGTTTTGTACATTCATTTAAGTTAATTTCTTTCTAGAGCCACACACTGCAGCTTTTAGAGCCAGAATCACGACACAAACTGATTACCTTTCTATCTGTGAGAGGAACTTTGTTTCAAAGATGCCTCTGGTCTTTAAAGTTTCAGAAATCTGTCCCCTGAACAGGAAGCCTTTCTTGGTCATGTCTATGAGGATGTTCCGCACAATTTCTCCGAGGTACATACCACTGCACATTTTCTCATAACTGCAAGATCACAAGAAAACAAGATCATAAATCACACACATGCATGGATTAGATTATAACTGTGACATTAGGATATGAAGTCAGAACATTTGATTTATTTTTCCTTCATGCAGCACCTTTGTTTCCCCGGGTTGAGAGAGAGGTCGTCAACAGCATGATCGTACTCCGTCCGGATGTCGTCGAGGCATCCGTTGTCTCCAAAGGCCCCCCACTCCATGTTGATACACATCCGACCCTCATCGCCCTCGACCATCTCAATGTTCCTCATCTCCTCCATATAGCATGCATTACTGCCTGTTCCTGTTTACCAGAGGTGATCATTAGAGGAACTGAGCGCAGAGTCAAATATTCATCATACTGAATGAAAACCAAGTAAACTGACCAGCAATGAGTCCAACCTCACACGTGGGCTCTTCATAGGCACAGGTCATCAAGGTTCCCACTGTATCATTGACTATGGCCACCACATCCAGGTCAAACTCCTTAAAAACAGCACACAATATGATGTCTTCTCCTGCACAGAGCTTTTACTATGGTAACTAAATAAGATGTTGCTGTCAGGCTGTACCTCTCTTCTTTTAATAGCCTCCCTCAGTAGTCCCACCACATCCTCTCCTTCACAGTCTGTTGCCTTAAACCCTTTGGTCCACGTCACTAAGATACCCTGCACACACACACACACATGCGCGCGCGCACACACACACACACACACAGTGTGTCATAAACTGAAAACATTCTATGAGGGATCAAGCAGGTCAACTGTGGTGGCAGACTCACGGCGTCCAGACTAGTCTGTTGGCATGGAAACGAGAAGGTGAAGCCCAGAGGAAGACGAGCGTTCTTCATCCCCATGTAGTCCAGGAAGTCACTGATACAGTGCACAATGTGATCAAACAACTGAAAGAAAAGGAAGAGTAGGAAATTTAAACAAACAGCAAGTTTTCAAACACTTTCAGCATAGACGTCCAAAATGTTCATTAGGTTGTAAATGTACTCTCTTATAGGCTTAAAAAAGTCAATGTTTTATTTAAAAAAAGAGTATTTTTCAGCCTATAAGTCACGTTTTTTGAATAATTTGCATGCCCTGTGACTTAGACGTCGAAGCAACATATTTATGGATTTTTCTTTTTCCTATATAAACCATTTTTTGGCAGAGATATGACCATTTTCATTCATTCTGACATCGAAAATAATAAACACTACCATTTTCAGCCGCTAGATGGCACTCAAGTAGTGTGGCATGTCGTTGGGTCATGTAATAGGTAAAAGTGGCGATTAATGACACAATCGGCTTGCCCACAACCTGACACTTTTGTCCAGCTCGCCTGGAGCAAAATCAGCTTTATTTCACTGCGCCGCCCCGACAAAATGCAGCTGATTTGACCATTGAAGTGCATTTATTAAGTAAAAGCTCAACTGAGACACACCTTTGCTATAAAGTTGAGCAAACATATAATTGTTTTTAGGTGGTTATCTTGTTAAATTTCGAAGAAATGAACAGCGAGTCGCCCTCTACGTGTTTCTGATTCCGTGCATCGCCTTTTGAAAATGCAGCTGATTTGACTGTCAAAGTGCATTTATTAAGGTAAAGTTAGACTGAGACACACCTTTGCTATAATTTTGAGCAAACAATTGATTTTAAGTGCTAATCTTGTTAAATTCTTGTTAAAAGTCCTCCCGTGCATGCTTCCGCAGCTGCCACTTGGCAGCCAATTGATTTATGGCACACTGGCCCAAATTTCTGGACTGTCAGCAGTGACTCATAACAAACGCGACGCATCAGAGGTGACGCATAATAGATGCAACGTATTTATGGATTTTTCCACTTGATTAGACATATTGGGACTGATGCGGCTTATAGGGTGGTGCAACGTTTAAGGCGGAAAATATGGTAGATGTCTTGTATTGTCAGTGATACATTCGAGGGCACTGTTATGGCATCAGGTGTTACCTAACTTGTCTAGAAGATTTGTTTATTTTATGAGATTCACTACTAGTGTGTTGCACACAGATGGAATAAGGTTTCCAAAAATAACTAAATATTAGCTAATAAGAGAATAATGAAACACTGAAATGGTTGTGAGAAGAGGCTGAAACAGTTACACCTAGTCCAAGTTTCCTGGTTTTTGTTTTGAGTGGAGGTGAGGAGGTTCAGAAGAAAAACTGGATTAGCTTCAGCCGGTGTTCAAAGTGTACGTTCCAATCCAAGCATTAAAATCTGTTAACTTGATATTAATCCCAAGCAGTCACCCACTCTGCATGTCCTCCTCCAATCTATCGACCTTCCTCTTAGCTTTCATCTTCATCTCATCATCAGCAGGGATCACACACCAAGCTCAAACCACACCATCCTAATCCTTACTGCACAATCTGTTAACCTGCTTTCATTCTAATGACATACAAAGGTACGTACGTTCACAGATTTATTCACACATCTCACCTCTTCTCCTGTGCCCTGCATCACTTCCAGAGGAATAGCGTAGATCTTGTTTTGCATCTCTACTGATCTCCGTTTGCCAGAGCGAATCTTCACCAACAGAACCCTGAAGTTGGTTCCTCCCAAGTCCAAAGCCAGGAAATCCCCATTCTCTGCTCATACAAAACAAATGTACAAGGCTGATCAAAACCTCCACATTTCATGAAAAGAACTTGTATAGAAACAGACAAAAAATCAACACAATAACAGCTTATAAACATGCCTTCAGTATTCACAAGATGCAAATAAGTTCTAATAAAATGTTTCACTTGGGATTATTAACATAAATGTCAGACTTTAAGGCCCTGTTTACACAAAAACAATTTCTGGTGAAAATTGAAGTTTCGTTGCGTTTGTTCTGTCCATTTACACGAAAATAGCAAATGCTTCCTCTGACAACGGCACAGTTTGAGAACGGGTTCCAGAGTGCAATGGTTCAAAAACATCCCAGCATCCGTTGTGGCGTAAACAGAAAAAATAGATATTTTCTGTCAGGGAATCCCTGGCTCATGCGCATTATGACGCAAAACATGAGGGCGTCCTTCAATCCACAGAAAAGGAAACTATCGACAACACCAGAGTACTGTTTGTGCTTCGACTCATAAATCTAACTCTGTTCTCCAACACAGTGTCCATTTTCTACCTCTTTACTTAAATCATGAAAGGGATCTCATACAGCTCCACTCTGTTGCTTAACGGATATAACAGTTTTATAATTCAAAGTTACCCTAAGCAACAGTTGAACCTTGTTGTCTGTCCATACAAATAGTGTATTCTCTGCCATCTCGACCGCTGTAGCAGCCTTCAGGTAGAACTTTTGTTTTTACGCGTACGCAGTTATGAGTTTTAAAGAACATAGCACCAACTAGTGGCGTGGCCTGGGAATTACAACTTTTCCACGTCTACCAACAGAGATTGTAATTAGAATATTTTCATGTAAATGTGTTAATAGAAATGGGGGGGGAAATCATTTTTCATTGGATCGTTGTCGTGTAAACAGGGCCTTAAGTGATTGTGGTTAAAGTGAAGTGAGATGGTTCAAATCAATGATCATCTGCTGTGTTCCAGATGCTAACAGTCTTAGCCATTCTCTCTTCCTGTCTCAAAGTGTAAGACTTCACTATGTTAAGCTTCTGAATGTGTTGTACCTGTGCCATCAGGTGTGCTTCGTACAAATGTTGGCAGCATTTTGACACTGGCAGACTCATGGGTGCTCTTTGAAAGGCCCCTTTCCATCTCTATCGTCATTCTTTTCTTTACCTGAAATTACAAAGAAGGGTTTCATTTTTACACTTATCCAAACACCGGTGCCTGCACTTACGGAGAGAACACAAACATCCGGCATCGCCTGCTCCTCACCTCCAGCAGCTGCTCTTTCGTCAGCTCAAACTCAGACAGAATCTGGGCGATTTGTCGGGACTGTTCAGCGAGTCTGTACGCCACGGCTGTTACCATGGCAGCACCTTTCCCGCTGCCGCTCTCTGAGAGGAGGAATCGAACGTCACAGTCCGGAACCAAGCGTCGGACGGTCTTATGAAGACGGCGAGCATATCTTGAATCAGAGAAATAAAGGTTTAAGTGCTCGAATACAAATATTTTACAGATAAATACAGTATCTTTACATAGGCAATCTAAGATGCTTGTAGAAAGGATGGTAATGTAACATGTGATAAAGTTAACCTACCGTATTTTCCGACGTATAAGTCACAGTTTGTTTGCATAGACTTGCCAGTCATGCGACTTATATGCCAAAGCGACTTATATACGTTTTTTTCCCCCATAGTCATAACGCAATTTTGATCAACGCTTTAAATGTTCATTCATACTGACACAGACTAGAGTAAACATTACCATTTGTAGCCACTAGAGGTGTGAGAGGGCCCTCTAGGCTTTTGACAACTACCGATAGGCCCATATGTTGTTCCTGTATCGCTACCCCCCACCACCCCCGCCAAACATTGACCATTAAAGTGCATTTATAAAGGAAAAAGCTAAACTGAGACACACCATTGCTATAACGTTGAGCAAGCAAATTATTGATTTTAAGTGTTAATTTTGTTAAATTTCGAAGAACTGCAACAACCAGTCCTCACATGTGCGCTCCTGCGGCCATCAAAACAATTTTTGGCACGACACTGGCCCACGTTTCCCATGGGTCAGCGGTGACACATAAGAAACATGACGTATACTCCGAAGCGACTTATTTGTGTTTTTATCCTCTTCATGATGCTTTTTTTGACTGATGCGACTTATATTCCGGAGCGACTTATACGCCGGAAAATACGGTACATGAACAACTGAACAGAAACACAAGTGTCTTTTTAATCACAATACTCACTGCGGGTGCATCTTGTACAGCGAGCCATCGATGCCCACGGTGGTCCGGAGTCGCGCCACTCCTTTATTCTCCTTCAGCTTCATTAGGATGCCGGCCAGGACAGCAGCTACCAGGCTGGCAGAGCGGAAAGAGACGATGGCAGAAACCTGAACAATTAGGAGGTGGGGAAATATGGAGAGAAATTAATTAAACTGCACATTATTCAAACTTTACTTTAAAAAAAAGAAAAAGCCAGTCAAAAATTAATAATGTTGTGTGTGTATTTTTTTGTTTTTTTTGTCAGGTAGAACTTAAACAACTAAAACGTTTCCAGTGATGTTTTTGTAAAGATGCCTACATGCTGCACAGCAATGCAGTCGTCCGCTGAGGGCTCCACGCCAAGTTTGGTTAAAATCTCTTTTGCTTTTGTTAAGCCCTCTTTACTCCTAAACAAAAAGACAGGGGACGTGGTACATCATTTTGGTTTTCATGCCGTTACAATAAAAGAAGCGATCTCTGCCTTCTTGAGTGCTGGGCTGTGACTTACTTCTCTATGGCTGAGAGATGCTTGGTCTCAAATTTGCCCTTGGTGAGAAGCTCTGGGGTGATTCTTCCTTCAAAGAGCAGACCTTCTCTTGCCATCTTCACCAGAATGAGACGAACCAGCTCTCCCATGTACATCCCACTGACCATCTTCTCAAACCTACACAAGAAATGGGATGCCAGGAAGATAAACACCCCAAAGAAACGTGTCATTCCCTTGGAAAACAGATCTAGGCTATAACTCAGTCAGCATTACTAGTACAGCCGTCTCTCACTACTTCGCCGTTCGTTTATCACAGACTCGCGCTATTGCGGTTTTTCAAAATAAGTTTGGTTTAAACCTTGGCAACATTCTTTGTCTGTTAGCAAAATATATCACAATCCACTGGACAGATTTAAATGATTCTCTCAGAATGTAATTATTAGCTGTGCATCTAAAACTTTTAAATCAACCCAATTTAAGATGGCTGCCATAGCGGCTTCATCTCAGCAAGCACAAAAACAACTTTATCTCTGCGAGTTTCACTGAAACTGAACTACAATCTGACATGGTAGTAGCTGACAGTCATTCACAACACACACCCCAAGTGCTAACACACCATGCAAGACATATGGTCCTTTAATTTGTATTTGGTTTGTTTTATTATCATTGATTATAACAGATAATTATCTGGTCAACGTTGCTAATGCATGACATTTTCAGTTTGACATACAGTTGTTTTCCTGGGTTGAGAGAGCCTCGGTCAATCTCTCTGTCAAACTCCGTTCTGATGTCCTCCAGCCTGCCATCATCTCCAAAAGCCCCCCACTCGGTGTTCACGCACATCCTGCCCTCGTCCCCCTCCACCAGGTCAATGTGACGCAGCTCCTCCATGTAACAGGCGTTGGTGCCGGTACCTGCAGTCACAGAAATAAAGCAACAGTTTGACCTACTTTCCTCAAAACCAGCTACATCTCTTACGCACTAATGCTAAATTCACTTCTGAACTTAAACGAGTGCTGTACCGATGATGATGCCAACTTCACAGCGCTGGTCATCGAAGCCGCACGTCATCATGGTTCCCACGGTATCGTTCACCACCGCCATGATGTCAGCTTCGTAGTCCTAAAACAATTACATACACAGACGTCAGGGATTATTTTACAGTTTATTTGATATAACTTGCTCCATTCTGAAGGCAAAACCAAGAGACGAGACTCACTGCTCTTTTTTTAATGGCTTTGTCGAGCAGCTGGACAACATCCATCCCTTCAACCCCACTGGCTTTAAAACGTTTTGTCCACGTTATCAAGTAGCCCTGGAGACAACACCGTGTCAAAGAGAATCATTGACTTTTTTTAGACTTTTCATCAGGTGGCAGGATAAAAAACTCCAACACGAAGATGAATGCGTGGTTCACCTCATTTAGCTTGGACTGCTGGCAGGGGAAGGAAAAGGTAAAACCAACAGGGAGTTTCTTTTCTTTGATGTTGTGTTTTTCCATAAAATCACCGAGACACTCCGCCACGTGATCAAACAGCTGGAAAAGAAGAGAAAGAGACAATGAAGTAAATTCAGGAAGAAACAACCAGAAACTGTGTGTCTGCGTTTCCCTGCAAACCCACTTCTGTTCCGGTGCCATGGATGATGTCATCCGGCGTGTCATAGACCTCACTCTCCATCTGAACGGTCTGCTTCTTCTCGTGGCTTACTTTGACACGAAGGATTCTGAAGTTACTGCCTCCTAAATCCAACGCAATGAAGTCTCCTTTCTCTGTTGAAGCAGAAAAATAGGATGATAGAGAAAAATAGAAAAGAGAACAAGCTGTATGCCGACATCCCCCGTCAATGATGGATTTGAGTGATGACACTGATGAGTGTTTTCTGAACTGGAACTGAACAGGTAATGCAAGTAAACCTTAATGTTTTTTGTAATATTTTCAAATGGGTAGGAGTTAAAGTGTCTATAATAACAGATGTAGGTTTTATTTTTTGTCCGAGGTGTCACAGAGTGATGGATTCTGGTGAGCAAAAGAAGCAATTTTACCCACCAACAAGTACAATGGCTGAGCTAGGGGGTGGTCAATGGTGGCCTTGGCCACCATAGATTAATCTATGGTGACCGACCAATCTTCAGCCATCCCAATCATTTGAGGAAATTATACTTTTAAGCAATATAAGATCTAGAAAGCATAGTTTCCTCAAATGACATGGGTGGATGGTTTACACATACTGTATATATGGTGGTGGCCATCTTGGCTTTTGACGTGGCAACCTAAT
>JARVLU010000599.1:14907339-14922404 GCA_031762415.1 Simpsonichthys santanae | reverse complement strand
GGCTGTAGACGCGAAACGCTGTAAACCAAGTCCGCTGGAAACCGAGGACTACCGGTATATATATATATATATATACTGTATATATATATATATATACAGTATATATATAATATCTGGTGTTTCAAAACATTAAAATGGTTTCTCCTATTTAAACTCATTAAAGGGGAATTCTGTTGCTCAAAAATGTTTAATTTGATTTTACTTGTCTATACATTCTGTATCTAAGTACACAATCTTGTCAACCATCCTCATAACACAAAACGTCAAAATGAAAATATATGTATAACAAGTATAAATACTTCAATATACTATACAGTATAGTTATCCAAAACAATAGTATATTAAAAGTTGTTTGGAAAAACAATGTTCAAATTAGTGAATTACTTTGGGATAAAAATAAAACATTTACTGTATTTTGCTATTCTCTTCATGTGCTGCATGTCTGAAGAAACTGATTTTGGCTGCTATTGTAAACTTGTTTTTAATCTGAAACCTGTGTAATTTCATATACACTCATTACCAAATATAGAGTTGATTGTTCTTTTTCTGTGCAAAAACTCTGACTCGGAGCCATGGCGTAACAACCAGTGTTTGTATGACTAGTTTTTGCTGTTCTTCAAGGTTGTGTTGAATGACCAACCCACCCATCCCTCTGGAGTGGAATGCTTTTTGAGAAATAAAGCAAATGAATGGCTTTCGCTGAGGCTTGCTGATAACATCAAAGTACATTTTCTGCAAATTACACCTTTCGGTCCTCTGTTGCTGTTCAGCGGATGTTTTGGTTGTATGTAACTTGGGTCAGCTGAATCCCCCTGGAGGAGGGTGTTACCATGTAGCCATAGCCATGTTACCATGAAAGCAAAGATAGGTGGGTTATGATTCAGGGAAAAACAAACCATGTCAGCAGACAACTGGAAAAACAAGCTTCAGCAGTCTGGAATAAATGGGCCAAGGTGCTGCTAATACCCTCATATCACACTTGTGAGAGATATAGGTCTTTTTGATTGCAAAATGATGTTTTAAGTGTTTATTTTGTGGTAAAATAATCAGAAGAAAATAAATTCTCAAAATATAATTCATAAGTCTTATAAACAATTGGAACTGAAGCAACAACTAATAAATACCTACACCTCCTGTAAACATCTTTGCAGTCATCAGACCTACACATTTCCAGCTTCTTGTTGGTTAAAAAGACATCCAATAAAAAAAGACTGTCAAATTTATTCCCAACTGATGGGCTGCTTCAACTTTATATTTATACTTTGTGGTTGTTTCATTTAAAACATGAGTTATGATTTTAAAATCACCGTTGCAAGTCTTAAAAACATGTATGACACACATAAATAGTAATTTACTCGAGTTACTTTAGGCAAAAAGAGTTGTTTTAAAATGTTGTGACCTTCCTACATATTCAATTCAAAAATACTTTGTTAATCCCAAAGGGAAATTAATTTATGAATTGTTGTGTTGTTATCCCTCATCATCCTGGTTTCATTCAAGAATTCAAGGGGGGTGGGGGGGGGGGGGGGGCGAGAAGAGAAATTTAACTTACTGTCACTTGTTGTCATTGTTACTCACTGTTGTCATCCCTCTTTGTTAAATAAATCAGGTTTCGCTTGTAAATGAGTCCCCGAGGTTCAATGGGATTAACCTGTCTAAATAAAGGTTGAATGAATGAATGAAAAAAGTTGTTAGATGCTCACTGCAGGAAAGATCTCCTGCAGCAAATCAGAAGAAATGGCCACAGATACCGATCAGTCCACCCAGATACAGCTTGCTGTCAGATCCAGCGGGGCTCTCGGTCCTCCTGGGCAACAGGACTGCCCGAATACCGGGCAGAATACCACTTGAGCGGTCCTCCCAGCAGTCTGCTGAGCTCCTCGTCACCACGGACAGACAGCTGAAGGTGCCGGGGAATGATCCTGGTCCTCCTGTTGTCGTGAGCCGAGTTTCCCACCAGCTCCAGGATCTCGGCGGTCTGGTACTCAAGCACTGCCAGGTTGGTGGGTATTCGTCCACGGAACCTCCTTTACAACTCATTTGGGAATTGGGGCTGTAGCTGAGGTATTTGAGATGTTAATCCGTTGCTCCTGGTTGTTATAAAACTCCTTGTTGTCACGGTTACGCATAATAACAAATGCCCAAAAGTAAAAAAGTTTCCAATAAAAATCCTTCCAGCCGCACAGCATCTGATACCAGATTAATAATCATCCGGAAAAAGCGATTTGCATCCAGAAAAAAGAGGAATTAAAGTTTTCAAAAGCAATAAGTCAAAATGAAATAACTCCAACATGCAGCCACCCAGAGCGGCGCAATTCTAAAACAGAATTGGCTTTTTTTTTTTGTTTTTTTTTTTGAGTTATTAATTATGTTTTGGAGTTATTAATTCTTAATTGCAAATTTTTGCTCATCAATTATTGGGGACTTAGTAACGTTAGGCTCACTCCTCAAAAGTCCAGTGATTTGTACAGAAATAAAACATGTTGGTTTTTCAGGTTTTTAAACATGAGTCTCAGTTTCTTTGTTTTTCTGGACAAGGGATTAAACCTGTTTTTACACAAACTGAACAGGAGATAAGACACTACACAGTAATGTACTTTATTCTGACCTGTAACCGTCTCATTAAAAGGTTACTGTTTTACTGTGATGCTTCTGTTGTAAGAAGACTCTTGATTTGTGGAAATTCAGATTGACCTCTGAACAAAATGGTCTTGAATTGATTTTAAAACTCCATTTATTGAGCAGCAGAATAAAACTATAATCAAATAAAACTTTGGTCTGATAAGTATATTTTAGCATAGATTTAGCAGCTAGAATTCATAAACCTTAAAGACAGCCAGCCATCAATACAACTAGATATTGGTCAGGAGATATTTTTAATTTAATAACAGCATTTCCAACGTGTTTGAATATCTCCACCATCTTCTTACATTATGAGTTTTTGTTCAACAAACTTAACTTATTCAACAAACTTTCTTCCCTCAGAATCATTCAGTTACCTCCACTGACATGTTGTCCATCATCCAGCAGAGCTACTGTCCATCACAGTTACTGAAATGAAAAATAAAACTCGTTACCTGACCAACAGTACTGTATGTACTGTATACCAGTAAATCCAGTGAACGCCTCATCATATGTCCCAAGGAGCAGATCAGCTTGGCTCATCAACTGGTGACCAATTTATGTTTGCGTGTGCATGTGTGCAAGAGAGACAGTGTGTCAATGCTTTTATTGTTTTGTAGAGGAGACAAACGTACACAAAGGGACTTGGACACTCTGAGAAATGCTTCTCCAGGAAAAAAATCTGGAAGATATGGGGGCTGCTCAAATAAAATAAATCTTACGACCGAAGGAAAATGGGTCAGAAAAAAAACAAAAGAAGTGACAGAACGCCCAAGTAAAATACATTTTGCTCGCCTCGCTGTCTGTTAGGCGGCAGGAGTTTCAAGGATTTTGCTGTGTCTGCAGACTGAGCTGCATATCTGCACTGTCACAGTGAGATGAGGTCAGGGCAGTGTGGGATTACCATGTGCTCCAGTCAGGGTGTGTGTGTGTGTGATGCCCTCAACTGGTAGCATCCCAACATAATCTCTGACAGATCAGTCTTTCATTATTTTGTAATCTCTTTTCTTCACTGTTTTATTCTGCCTTTACGTTTAGATGTGTAATAATTAATTTCAGATTATTCAGTCTGGTTATTGCTTATACAGTAGTCATAACCTTCATTGTAACATCTAATCTGTCAGGAGGGGATTATTTAATTGCTTAAACCTTATTTCAGTATTGCCAGATCAGTAGTTCCAGATTATTGGGAGACTTGTTAGCACAAATGCAAAATTAACCCACCCCCACCACTCTTTAAAAAATGCAAAAATAAAAATATATTCAAGCAATTAAAATAAAACATGTTCTGTTGATTTGACTTGTAGCAATAAATATTTAAAGTTGCAAGCTTTTCATCAGATTATTATTTTCAGTTTTCTGTCTTCAATGCAATCATAAGGATGGAAGTTCAGCCACGAATGACTGAACAAAGTGTTTGTTGTTTTGGGAAATATGATCAGCAGGATTCCATTCCTCCTTCTGTTCCTTATCAGGGCTGACACAGCGGACACCCATACACACACACACACACACCACCGCCCAATCACATATTTACAGTTTTAGATGACATTGTGCAAATTGTGCTCTTTTTCTATGTGTTCCTCCCAAATACTCTTTATTACATTCACATTTTGCCACATTATGTTACATTTGTTTTGGGATTGTTTACTGAACTGCATGTAAAGTGTCTTGCAGCAGAACACATTTAACAAATAAAAGTACTGGTAACTTAACAATTCCAAAGCAAATCAGAATGTTAAAATGCAGTGTAATAATTAAAACCCTTGCTGGTTCTGATTTGTGGAGGTTGTGCTGTGTGGAGTGACATCAGTAATCAGTAACTTACCTGCAGTAGAAATTGATCAGTTTGAACGATCAAGTATCTCCTGGGAAAGTCAAATAATGCGAGATATTAAAGTGATTTAAAATCCCCTCCGGTCTCAAAGTTTATAGTGGGTCATTCCATCCATCCATTGTCTTTTACTCACTTCTGCTTTTTTTGAGTGACAGGGATCACTGGTGCCCATGACCAGCCATCACTGTGTGAGAGGTGGGGAACATCCTGGACAGGTCCAAGTCCATCACAGGGAGACATAGAGACAAAACTCACGTCTAGGGACAATTTATAGTTATCAGGCAGCCTAACATGCATGTTTTTTTGTCTGTGGGGGAGAAAACCCACGCATGCAGCGAGAGACCCAACACTCAGCTGAGCCATTTTGCCATCTTAGTGGGTTATTCAACTTTTTATATACCTTTTCTTTTCTTTGGAGGATTTATTTTGCACAAAGAAGCTGCTTTTACACTAAACAACTTAACGCGTTAGCAGATGTTTGAAGCCACCAAGTTCCTCGCAAAAACCAATGTTGACACGTTCCTGTTTTTAGTATTCTACATCGCCTTACAATCTAGTCGCTTTTGTTTCATTTTTTCTTCATTTATTCTTCTAAATTTATATTCTTTTATAATTGGCTACTGTTGTCTTTGTTATCCACTGCCGTCATCACTCTTTGTTAAAAATTCAGGTCTCTCTTGTAAACGAGTCTTCGAGACTCAATGAGACTAATGAACAAAGGTTGAATGAATTTATTATCAGTAATTATTCAAACTAAAATGTGCTGCCAATCAAAATGTGTTGAGCAGGCAGAGAAACATTTGGATGTAAATTTAATACAGTGGCTGATTTCCATCAGATGGTGTAGATCAGGGCTATTAAACTAAATTACGGTACTTTGGGGGCCACAGTTATTGAAAGCCAGATGTCAAGGGCTGGACATCCCACAGTTATTCTCAATAAGTAAAGTTATTTAATGATTAAAAATCTAGTTTTGTTTAAAGATCAACCCATTGATGGCTGCACTGAGGAGACCCGTGGGCCTGATTTGGCCCCCGGTTGATATTCTTCCATCAGTTACTTTGCTTGCCCTGGGTGTTCTTCACATGTTTCATTTTGCAACTTGTTTCACATGGAACATGGCTGGTAATGGACTGCAGATCAACATGGTCTTCAGTGAAAATAATTATCTAAATGCAAATAACCATCTAATGTGAAGACGGTAACATCAGAAAGTTAGAAAATGAGGTTTGCATGAATCTCTATTAAACTTTCTAGATCTGCGTTGTTTAGGATCTGCTTTGGTCTTAGTCCCACTTAATTTAACTGTGAGCTTATTTTCAATTTGATGTTCTAAATTAATTAGTAAGACCACCATTATTGACAACGCCAAAAAAAAAAAAAAAACAGTCCAAATCCCTCTTTAGGTAAGTGCATGAAGCTACATTTTGGTTGTACAAACATTTTTAGATCCTTACAGTGCAAGTAATAATCATGGTTTAATATATTTCCTCAGACTATTGCTTTATTTAAAATGTAAACCCCAAACCAAGACTTGACCCGTACAAGTTAATTTAAACTCGTGGTCTGGTGTATTAGCCACTAAAGGTGATTCCTGTTAACTAAATTGTGTTCAAAGCCGTCCAAAACAAGAACTCTACAGTACAACACAAAGAGTTAGGAAAAAGCAACACAAAAGTCAGATTTTGGATGAACAAGCATGAGAACAGAGGTTATTCACAGTGCGATTGGTACATTTTCCACACATTCATCTTAACAGTTTTACATTGCAGTTGCCGCAGTGACTGCTGTTGAAACTCAAGATACAACCATTTGGTCTCGAGGGAAGTTCTTATCTTGAACAGTCTGCAGGGTGTGAATTTTTTTGCCTTCTTTGCTTTTCAAAAGCAAACTCTCAGCTCTGATATCAGAAAAATCCCAGACTAATCAGTGCACGGCTAACACAGGCCCATATAACCATGCAGCTGCCGCTTTGAAACAGTTCCCACACCTTTCTAAAGATTAGAGAGTGGCACGCTTTAGTTCGACAACTAAACCGAAACGCAAGAGCCAAAATAATCACAGGCCAGCAGTTTACATTAGCATCAAAATGTTAGTTTATTACAAAAAGCTCATGGTCAAAGAAAAAAAGAAACATTTAGGAACAAGCCTGGGGGGGAAACAATAGTTTACCCAAACAATGTAAATAAACACAGAACATGACTTTTTTTTTTTTTAAGTACAAATCTTTTAAGTTTACTGAAAGTCCACTGCAACCAGAAATTCAGTGCACAGGTGGAGGTCAGTACAACTGGTGAGATAAGTAAAATAATACAGAAAATAAAAACATGGTACACGTGTAGCGTTTTCCTCTAGGAGTCACATCTCCTGCGTTCGTCGGGCCACAGCTGCGATGAGAGCGGCACCTTTCCCACTTCCTTCCTCTGATGGCAGGAAGTTCACGTCACACTGAGGAGCCAGCTCTTTCACCGTCTTTTTTAAGACCTGAGAAAAACTAGAAGCAGCAGCAAATTTTAAGATTTCCTTCATCAGAAGGATGACGCAGGATGTACAGGACGTGTTTGAAAAGTTACTCACTGTGGGTGAAGTTTATAGAGAGCCCCGTCTACCCCCACAGTGATGCTCAGGTGGTCCAGATTTTGGTTTTCTCTCATCTTATCGACAACGGCCGCCAGTCCTGCTCCGCACAGCTGAGCAGCCCGACGTGACACTGCCCCACAAACCTACACAGCAAAGACTTTGTCAATATTGCAACAGTTAGCAGTCTGTTGGTGCCACAATCAGCTGAACCAGACAATCCGCTGCTCCACAGAGCAGTAAAACAATATTTCTCAACTTCAAAATCAGGTTTCACCAACATTTCCAGGGCACCAAGGAAAATAAAAACTTTTAACCTCATTACACTATTTAAATTAATTTTTTAAAATATATACTGTATACATATTTTTTTTTTCATAAAGTTACAGGAATAAAAAAACAAAACTGAAATAAATATTTTGATAATGTATTCTGTTTCCAACAGTATAAGGATTTCTTATGAAATATCTAATGAACCATTGCAGACATGCTCCTGTTTTTAGTATTTTAAATTGCTTCATAGTGTAACTCTTTTTGTCACGTTTTAATACAATTTATTTCATTTACATTTCATTTATGCTTTTATATATTTGTCTCTTGTTGTTGGTACCTCATCTGTGTTCTTTGTTTAAAACAGTTCTCTCTTGTAAATGAGCCCTCGAGGCTCAATGAGACTAACCTGTTATAAATAAAGGTTGAATAAATCTAAATTATAACACAGGTTATTAATGTTTTTGGATGTGTTTATGATTATTTGTATAGTTTTTAATGCAATAACGTATTTAAATAATATTTGGTTAAAAACTAGAATTCTATGTTGGCCAACTTGCATGACAAATTTTTAAACAAAAATCTTATTACATCTGATAGCACTTGTCTCTTGTGAACGACTCTTTGCTACTATCAGTGGTGGACAAAGTACTCAATTCTAGCACTTAAGTAAAAGTATTGATACTCATGATCAAATCTTATTCAACTACAAGTAAAAGTTGCTCAATCAAAAGTTTACTCAAGTTGCAGTACTGAAGCACTTATTTTTTAAAATACTTAAGTATTCAAAAGTACATGCATTTAAAAGTACTCAAGTATTTAAAAGTACAAATTATATTTTATAATATCAGTACATTGCTGTATTGTTTTGAGTGATTTTACAGAACATTGTAACTCTGCTGGTGAAGATTCTCAGTCATCCAGGACATAATAAAATTAAAAAAAAAAATGTTCAATACAGAAACAACTGGACTTTTTATTTATTCATTGTAACTTTCTGAAACCACCTGATGATGTACTGACATGCAGAACCCCTCTAACACCACATGCCTTAATAAAACCTGTACACATAATATCTTCCCTGCATTTTACATGTTTGTGGAAAGTCATGGAAATCCTAACAGATGATGCACATGCAGTCTTCTCCTCAGCTTCAGTATTCATATAATGCAAAAGTGCATATATTAACAGCAACAACTAAACACAGGAGAGGAAACAGTAACACTGACGACTGAAAGTTCTGCCATACTTAACATAGAAGCTTACAAAACAATGAATGCTCTGCACAGATGAATCTAGCATGATGCCTGAATCAACAACTGGCCAGCTGCATTTAAGAAAAGAAAAACAGCAACAGACAATTACAAAGCTGAGCCAAAAGGAACAAGTAACAAGAAGCTTCCTAGAAATGTACTGGAGTCAAAAGTACAATATTTGTCTTTGAAATGTAGTGGAGTGAAAGTCATAAGTCCCCAAAACACAAATATTTAAGTAAAGATACTCAGAAAATGTACTTAAGTATACTGTACTCAAGTAAATGTATTTGTTACTGTCCACCACTGGCTACTACCACATCACATTGTAGCTGTAAATCTGTAAAACTGACCAGGTTAATGCTAATTTTCTATTCAACAAGGTTGAGCTGTGGCATATACTTTAATCAGGTAAACTCCAAACGTTAATTAGCTGCAGACGTACGTCAAGTAAGTACTTTTTGAGCGTTTCATTAAATCCACTCCACTGGTAATGAGATATTTTGCTGACGGACAAACAAATAAGCTCATGCACACATGCACAAAGACATTTACATTACTGCTCGCCTTTCATGAGGACAGGTGATAATCATCAAATCAACGAAGCAAAAACAAAGAAAGGCAGTTTGTGTAAAATTCAGCTGTTGGGTCTACACACATGAAGTGAGGCTCATTAGCATCTCACCGTTTTGACGATGATGCTGTCATGGCAGGTGCTGTGGAGGCCGAGCTGCTGCAGAATGGATCTGACCTGCAGCAGAGCCAAGCGATCACTACAGGAAGAAAAGACAGCCAGTCATTACACTGAACACAGCAGCTGGAACGTCAAGCGACGGTTTGAAATATTGAACAAGCATTTATGTGGTTGATTTGTAGTAAAAGGTGAAAGCAGAGGTTCCTCTACCTCTCTATTTGTGACAGATATTTGGTTTCAAATATTCCTGGTGTTTTCAAGGTTTCTGTCACATGTCCCTTAAACAGTAGACCCTTTCTGGTTAGATCCAATAATACCCGCCGCACAATTTCTCCCAAATACATCCCACTGATGAGCTTTTCAAACCTACACACTCAAAAAAACACACACAAAAATAAATTTAAAAAGTGAACCAGTGAGGAGGATGTTCACGATCAAACATGAAATGATATGTTTTTGGAGACCAACAGGATAATAAAACACAAGGAGCATTTTTAACCTTTGTTTTCCTTGGTTGATGGAGTTTTTGTCCACCTCAGAGTCATATGACGTGATGATATCGTCCAGACAGCCATCATCACCCAAACCCCCCCACTCTGTATTTATACACATTTTAGACATCTCAGAATTTGCCTTTTTCTTTGTGTCGTCTCCAGCTTTCTGCAGAGAGAGAAAACAATTTTAATTCACATTTTAATTCATCACATTTACTCACTGCTCCTCTAAACTTTGTTACTTTTTCCTCATCTGCTCCGTGCGTCTTCTCATCTCTCTTTGTTGGGACACCTCCTTGTTCAATCTTCTCAATGTTCTTCAGTTCCTCCATGTAGCAAAGATTTGTGCCTGTTCCTAAAACACATAACCACAGCTGGTTCAGTCTTAAATGATGCCAGTCAAAAAAGGTTGGCAACATCATCGTTTTCATTTTGAACAAGTATATGTCCAATTTTTGGTCAAACACTGCATGTTACATTACAGTACACCAAGCATTTTAAAGATCATGTGTTGAATCTGTTCCTCTAAATCCTGAGCTCTTTGCAGGCTAAAATCATAACTTAATGAATTAGCATTCATTAAAGGAATGCATATGTCCTGCTGCTTTGCATGTCAAAGTATTAAGTTTGATCTGTTGCATGCAGAGCATGGCTTGGGGACGAGTCTCAAGCTGTGTTCCAATCCAACAGCTGCATACTTCGAAGACCGCATTTGAAGGCCACTGACGTCCGGTCTACGTGGTCTTAGGAGGACCCGGCCTACATCGACCTGGTAGGCCGGGTCCTTCGACGTATGTAGTCGTTGGATTGGGACACAGCTTCAGTTAATACTGCACCAAAGTCTCAGCTCAGTATCTTTAAAACTGTGTGACATCCATTGTTAAGTTTCACTGTGGTGGCCATCCTAAATCAGAATTGAGTTGGAAATGCACATCCAGTGATGACTTTCATTTAATCATCGATTCATTTGATATTTTGCTAACATACAGACCTCCACACACACAATTAAATGATTGTCTGCCTGGGTAATAACTACAAAAGATGCTGTTCTTTTAGCTGCTCCCTTCTTCAGGGGTTGCCACAGTGAGCAAACTCTCACAAAATGTTTGGCAAATGTTTTACACCAGAAGCCCTTCCTGAAATAATCTGGGCCTGAACCTGCAAACCCAGGATTAAAAGACCACATTACTGCCCACCTAGCTACTACAACCCCAGCTATGAATGTGGTATCAGAATCACAATATTTGAGACTAATCAAACTGCTTTTACTCTGTAAAGATATCCTTCTCCTCATAGTTTGTTACATACCAGCAATCATTCCAATTTCACAGTGAGGGTCTTCATAGGCGCAGCTCATCATGGTCCCAACTGCATCGTTGATTAGTGCTACAATGTCCAAGTCAAACTCCTGAAGGCATGCACAAATATTTTTTGCACACAAGCACATCCAAACATTAATTAGGCGGGTACCACTTTACAATAAGGTTCCCCTTATAGATGGCTAATAAATAGTTTATAGTTAAGTTATTAATTCCTCTCCAAACACTTTATAAATCATTAATAACTGTTTATTATGCATTAATTAAGGGTGACTAAACAAAACTGACCAGTTTCTTGCCAAATCTGCCGTAAATCTTTGTAAACATATTTCTTTAGCATATACTATTGTACTTTATCACTGCATTATAAGTATCTACAGGTAATATTATATCATAAAAAGTTTAGGTTTAAAAATGCTTATTGTGCTCACAAGGTGGTAACTTAGTCTGAAATGTTTAATATAACAACTGTAGATGAAATATATGGGTGAACAGATTTGGATCACTATTTGAAAAGAAACTAGTCAGTTTTGTCTCTGTCACCCTTAATTAATGCATAACAAACAGTTGTTAATGATTTATAAAGTGTTTATAGAGTAATTAATAATGTAGCTATAAACTATTAACATCTATAAGGGAAGTCTTATTGTAAAGTGGTACCATTAGGTGCAATATTGTTCAGTTCAATGTCTGCAGAGTGTGTTCTTACACACACAAATATAACAAGCACATAATTCAGAGCTTTAGTTAAACACTGAAAACAATTTAAATTTATAGAATACATGCTTCCATCTAACCGGCTACAACTTTGCTCATCATATAAAATTTGATATGTTTGGACTCACGTTGCGTCTCTTGATGGCGTCTCGAAGCATGTTGACAACATCGTGTCCTTCACAGTCTGTCGCCTTGAAGCCTTTGGTCCAGCTCACTAGCGTGCCCTGTAATTGCATAAAATCGATTAATCATCCTCATGAGTCCACTGACTTAATAATCATTAATCATTATAGGTTGCAATCACTATAAGAAGAGATTTATGTGGAGTTAAAAACTGATCTTGTGGGACAGAAATGAAGTCTGAGACACTCCAATGCCTACCGTATCAATGGCAGACTGCTCACAGGGGAACGAGAAGGTGAAACCTGCAGGAAGGCGAGCTTTCTTCAATCCCATGTAGTCCAAGAAGTCACAAACACATTGTGCTAGATGGTCGAACAACTAAAGGCAACCAAAGAAAAACATTAAACGTGCACGTTCATAATTTAATAGTCTTTGACTGTGAATCTGGAATGAGGATGGTCTTACCTCCTCTCCAGTTCCCTGCATAATCTCCAGTGGGATGGTGTAAATTTTATGGTAAAGTCGGGATCTCTGTTTTTTAAATCTCACAAGCAAAGCTCTGAAGTTGGTTCCTCCGAGATCAAAGGCAAGGTATTTCCCACGTTCTAGGGAAAAAAAAAGTAGGTAAGTAATTAGAATTACACTTGTATACATGTATTTTTGCAAAAACTGGAAAGCTTTTTTTGAACTGAGTAGTTTAAATAATAATAAATACGGTAATACAGTAATATAATTTATTTTCAGCGCTATTCTGACACTTAAGGATATCGAACAGAGGGTATAAGCAACACATAAAAACACCACATAAAGAAAATATGCATGTAAAAATGTCAATGTATTAAGGCATGCAAAACAAAATAAAATAGAAACCTAAAAAAAAAAAAAATTATGAAGTTGGTAGAGCTATTGCCTCTCAGCGAGAAGGTCGCTAACTCAAGTCCCAGCTTGGGACCTTTCTGCGTGGAGTTTGTATGTTCTCCCTGTGCATGTGTGAGGCTTCACCAAGCTCTCCGGTTTCCTCCCACAGAGAAAAAACATGCATGTTAGGCTGATTGTTAACTAAATTGTCTCTAGGTGTGAATGAGAGAGTGAATTACAGTATTGTTTGTCTATGTGTCTCCTTGTGATGGACTGAAGACCTGCCCAGGGTGTCCCCTGCCTCGCGCACAGTGATGGCTGGATATGGACATCAGTGACCTCCATGACCCAAAAAAGGAAGAAGTGAATAAAGATGATGGATGAATGGATGGATGGATGGATGGGGGAAAAAAAGCAGCATAAAAACAAGACAGTCCAGATGTTAATGAACTTGGATAAGCAATCCTGAACAGCTAAGTTTTAAATCAGTTCTTAAAGAGAAGGGGAGAGTCTGAGTTTCTGGGGGCAGCGAGTTGAAGAGCAGCTGAATGCTCTGCTCTCGATGGTGGTGAGGCGGACGAAAAGAACAGTCAAGTGGAGAGATGAGACTGCTCCGAGGGAACAGGATGGAGTGGCAATGTAGAGAAGATCAGACAAATATGGAGGGGTGAGAATATGAATGGCTTTCAACGTGCACGAAAGAGTTTTGAAATTAATGTAAAGTTTGACTGGTAACCAGTGAAGCTTGTACAGAATCAGGCCTGTAGGAGTGGGTTCTGGTAATGATACAAGCTGATGAAGTCTGAATCATTCATTCAACCTTTATTTAGCCTCAAGGACTCATCTACAAGAGAGACCTGTAAATCATTTGGTTTATGAAGCGATTTGTGAGGAGGACCAAAAGGAAGAGAATTACAGTAGTTGATACGAGAGCTAACAAGACTGTGGACAAGTATAGCAGTAGTATGAGGCGGAGAACATTAATGTTATGAAAGTGGAAATATGAATACCAGGTGATGTTTTTGATGTGAGATTGAAATGGTCGAGGGTGAACCCAGACTCTTAACCTGAGGGGATGGGGAAACAAAGGTACTGAGAATGGAAAGTAAACAGGAGTCTGCTGCCATTAGTGATTTTTGTAAGAGCAGTTTCTGTGCTATAGAGGGGATGTAAGCAAACTGAAATTGTTCATAAATATTGCAATTTGTTACATGAGAATAAAGTTGTGCAGGAACTACTACATTTTCAAGTACTGTATTTTGAAAAGAAATTTAAATTTGAAATTTGTCATAAAACATTTATTAAAGTTAGTTGGGTCGGAACTAGATTTTTTTTTTCTCCCAATATTGGAGCAATGGTAGCTGTTTGAAAACAGTAGGATGAAAACCAGTGGTGAGTGAAGAATACATGAAAGATGTAGAGGAGCAGAGAGGGGAGGCAGGCTACAAGAACAATAGGGACGGGATGACTTGGAGTTGTGGATGAAACCAGGGATGTCTGAGAGAGAGGGAAACTGAAAAGCAGAGAAAGAGTGAGATGGAAAAGGGGGTTGAGGTGAGCTATTAATAACGGGGTTTGAACTGAAGAGCAGTTGAATTTTCTGAATTATGTAATTAATACATTAATGAGTCGCATAACGCAACAGAGTGAATATGAGTTGGAACAGAAAATGGGGGTTGGAAAGTTTTGTTAAACATGCAAACAGTATCTCAGAATTGCCTTAATATGAATAGATTAATTCAGAGCAATAATTCTGTATGAACAATACAGTGTATTTAGTTTTAATGTTTTTTGTGCATCTCTTTGTGAATCGCATGACCAGTTTTTCTATAGAGATGCTCATACCATCAGTCTTTGGCGTTCATCAGCTGTAGCTCAGATGGAAACCAGGGAGCAGAAACAGAGAAGGAGACAGACTTGGTTTTGAGAGGAGTAAGGGAATTGAGGTCCTGAGGCCACTATTGTGAGAAATTAGGTAATCTATGGTGAATAAGCCATGTAGATCCAGAAATCCATTAATGACACAGAAAAAGAGTATCAGGGTTTATTTTCTTAGCATTACAAAAAGTGATAACCCATTGAGGCATAACTGATGAGAGTGAGTTTGATATTAAGAGAGGAGCAAGTGATCAGTTATGAGGAGTTCATCAGAGCCTATGTTGATTGGGGTGAAACCGGAGCAGCAAATTAGATCCAGAATGTGACCATTGGAGCGTGTGGGGAAATCATTTTTTCATTTAACCTTTATTTATCCAGGTTAGTCTCATTGAGCCACGAGAACTCATTTTCAAGAGAGACCTG
>JARVLU010000599.1:14843516-14858336 GCA_031762415.1 Simpsonichthys santanae | reverse complement strand
AAAAAAAAAAAAAAAAAAAAAAAAACAGTAGGAACTAAAGTTTTAGCATTCACATTTATGTTAACGTTTATAGAATTGTCTTTCAGTTCAGTCATTTTTCAGAAATTTAGATGATCAAGAGCATAAAATTATACATATGATTGTAATCATAAAACCTAAAATAATCTTAATTATATCTGTACATATTTTATCAAATTTTATGTAAACATTAATATTTTTGTACAATTTATTGTGTATAATAATTATATATGTTTTTATATACAATTTATTTTATTTATTTGACAAATAATAACATATAACAAAATGTTGTTTTTCTTTAGAAAATTATTTGCACAGTAAACAGTGTGTATTGAGGTTATTGTTTTGTGTGTGTGAAATAAATTTAGGTTTTATTTTTTTTTTTAAACTAGCATGTTGCCATCCCATAATCCAGTGGGAAATCACCACTTTGCCATCTGCCTCCACAGCCTACTGGGATTTTGTGGCTTCAGTGTAAATGATGATGGATAGTTTTAACCTAAGAATGTAAACATCAATCACAGTGTCACCAGAATGCCCATGGTGTCAGACACTCGCCGTCTTCCACCCCTGCAGCTTCACAAACCTCCAAAGTCTGCAGAGAGGAAACGGCAACTACAGTATACTGTATATATATATATACCATTATATATACAGTATATAATTTTTTTTAAAAGCTTGTTAAACCTGCATGACCCCAACGATTAGCAGGAAATCGATGCGTCAGAGCTGTTTCGCAAATGTTCCTTCCGATGTACGCAACAAACTTTGAATTAGGTAACTTCACATTATTATATATTAGCTGTGCAGATTTAACTGTTCCACATTAATAGAGGATTAAAACTGAGATAACATTAAATCAGCTCAGAAAGTTCAGGTTTTATAAATTAAACTGACTTGATACAACACAACACAGGCTGGAGCAAAATAAATTTAAATCTGACAATAAAAAAATGTAACACCGTAATCATTAGATGCACCCAGTTTCAGATGATTTTATTAGACTCAAGTTTCAGACTTTTCTCTGCATGAAGTAGTTATTTTATTCTGAAAAACATCTGAATTCGTCTTTTAATAAAATCACTTTAACCTTGACCTAACTTATTGAGGGACCTGCTGTCATTAAGACAAACTTACACTTGTTTTAACCAGAAAGGTTGTCGTCGCCCCACTTAACAGCACATTACACCAGCAAGAAACACACTGGTACTGCAAGGCAGCCGTTAACAATTTTATTGGTATTAATAAAACACGACATTTAACCAGATGATAGCACTCGTCATGTTATGACGTGAACGAACTGTGTGGTAACTCCACATTTCAACTATTTTTCTGCATCTCCGTTCTGAACAAGCTTTCAGTTCAAGTTGGATCAACTCCTCTTCACCTCCAGCTGCTTGTCGCCATCGCCCCAAAAATTCTGCTCAGAGTAGATATTGACATTTGCCCTACAATTTGAGACAATCCCAAAGAAAAAGCTCAATTTGCTGCAGTCTTAGAGAAAAGAAAACCCCAAGAAATGAAAAACGGCATTAGTATAAAAAAAATGTATGGCCCAAGAACTTGGAACAAAAAGTGAAAGAAAATACAAAAATTAAACAGATTAATTTAAAATACATCTAACTTGTGAAAATATAGCAGCTAATTTTGTGGTAACCTATGCAGAGGGATGGGGTTTAGGTATAGTGAGGGACTACATTAATATTTACAGGTTGAAAGCATTTTTGACAAATGCTAACAGAAGTGGATCAGGTCCCATTTGAAAACAGTCATGCTCCGGTATTAAACAAAGCATTCTTCATTGTTTTTTTTTTTCTTGTAACACCGAAAAGTTATTATCATTGAACAGAGTGCAGTTTAAAAAGTAGAATCAAAAGTTAATTTAACATTATATTTATTATGCTTATGACAGCACACACAGTATGTACAGCCTGTATAGTAGTAACAGTATTTTGAAAGCAGCGTGCTCACTACACAGGAAAAAAAAAAAAAAAAAAAAACAGTGTACACTGAAATATCAGCAATACATCAATCTGCATTTTGGTTTCTCTGACTGCTGAGTGTTCACACTGAATCGACATGTTACATTTAGATTGTTGCGTTTGAATAAACTGAACAGGATCAGGTCTGTGATGCATGAATGAGTAAACAGGGTTTTTCAGTTGTTTGCAGCCATCCTTGATTTGAGGCGGTTGATTTTAAGAGGAAGGAGACCGACCAAATCTTTACTCAGCTCCAGCTCCGTCTCCACCACAGCTGCTGCCTCAGGGTGCTCCTCACAATACTGCACCACGTACCTACAAGACAATTTCAAGAACAAATGATGAACTCGTGCATGATCAGAGGCACTACCATTTGTGACATGCACCGTAACTTCCAGACTATAGAGCGCACCTGAATTAAAGCTGTAAACACACACACACACACACAAAAATAATAATAATAAAAATTGTACATGTATAAACCGCGCTCGTGTATAAGCTGTGGGTGTCTATGTTGCAACATGAGATATTTACATAAAGATATTTTTAACTTTTAATTAAATATGCACCAACAACTTGCCGTACTTTTCAGACTATAAATCGCATCTTTTTGCATAAATTAGCAAGTCCTGCGACTTATAGTCCAAAGTGATTAATTTACGTTTTTTTCCATATTTGTAACCCAATTTTTGGCTGAGATCTGACGATTTCATTCATTCTGACATGGGAAATATTGAACACTACCATTTTCAGCCGCTAGAGGGCCCTCGAAAAACATGGCAAGCCAAGTGTCTCATCTATTAATGAGACACTTGGCTTGCCATAGAATCACCTTCATCTCGCTCCGGAACTCCTGGAGCTTCATTTAGCCACATTTTCCAGATGAAATGACGCTGATTTGACCATCAAAGTGCATTTATTAAGGAAAATTTCAACTGAGACAAACCTTTACTATAATGTTGGGCAAACAAGCAATTATTTTTAGGTGCTTATCTTGTTAAATTTTGAAGAAATGCACATCAAGTCCTCCCTCTGATGCTCAAGCAGCCACAAATCACTTACGAAATTAAGCTTTTTTTAACCATTAAAGTACATTTATTAAGGAAAAGTTAAACTGAGACACAACTTTGCTATAATGTCGAGCAAACAAAAAAATTGTTTTTAAGTGTTAATCTTGCTAAATTCTTGTTAAAGTCCTCCCGTGCTCGCCCACGTGACCGCCATTTTGCAGCCAATCGATTTCTGGCACAAGACCGGCCCATGTTTTACGGTTGGCCAACTGTGACGTAGAACAAATGCAACGTGTCAACGATGTTGCATAATAGATGCAACTTATACGGTGAAGCAACGCATTTGTTTTTTTTCTCCCACTTTATTAGACATACCTGGACTGATGCAACTTACATGGTGGTGTGACTTTTAAGGCAGAAAGTTGGCACACAAATACATACAGTAAATGTTTTTTCTGGGCCATGCATTTAGCACGACTGGTAAAAATAAATAAATAACTATGTTCATCTTCCTCCTGTGCGTTAAAACCATTAAAGTTGTCTTCAGTGTCAGAATTGAACAGCCTCAGAAAAACTTAATCACACACGTGCTCAGTATCTTTCATTGTCAAAAAACAAACAAAAAAAAAAAAAAACAGTAGCCTACCAGGAAGTCATTGATCGCCATCTTAATATTCCTCTGGCCGTAAGCTTATGCTCGCATGCAGGGGAGTTCTCCCTTACATGCTCTGCACAGTGTGTGTGTGTGTGTGTGTGGGGGGATTTCCCTGTCTTGTTCTCTCCTCCCCTTCCCGTTTCATTGGTTCAACTGTGACCTGTTCGGTACTTTCATTGGTCAGATAATTTTTTTAACCTTTATTTATACAGGTAATCTCATTGAGCCACAAGGACCGACCCTGCAAGAAAGACGTTTATTGGGCAGATATGTGAGCGTCAGGTGTGATGAAGCTAAATGTTTTTGGTAACAGGAAGCTTGTTAGCCCATCAAAATAAATAATCCATAAATTTGCTGCAGCATTGTATAAGCCGCAGTGTTCAAAGCCTGTGGAAAAAATAGCAGCCTATAGTCCGGAAATTACGGTAATTGTATTGCTTCAAGTTCCTTCTGATCTAACCAACCATGTCTTTTTATTGTTTATATTCCTATAACTTTAACAGCATAAAAATAAACACATTTGTCATCATACTTGTAGTTTTCCAGAGATTTGTTGAGGTTTTCCAGCTGAACCGATGTAGAAGAGCTGATGAGTTTGCTGTGAAGTCGGGCTACTCTGAAGTGGGCCACCAGAGCTGGTCTGAGCACCTCCTCTTCCAAGTGTTCAGGAGGCTTTCCCTGTGGAGAACACAGAGTGTCCAGGAACATCTGGAAGTATCTGGAGCAAGGAGGAAAACAAATCTTACTGGAGTACGTTACACTGACAGAAACACATGCTGCTACTTCAAATCAAAATAAGATATGCACTTTGCAGAAGCAGAGCAGAGATGGTTGAACTTCTTGATGATGTGACTGTCTAAAGACTGCATATCTGCTTGTCTGTTGGCCAGAGACAGCTTCTCATCCATCATTTCATTGTAGATCTCAGCCAACTCGAACATCAGCTGTCTGCGGATCAGTAGGTAGTACTGAGCATTCAAGTCTGATAAAGACAAAAACAAGAATCAGAGGGGAAAACATTTTACTAATGTAAGCAAAAATGTAACCCATTAAAACAGGAAAAAACATTCTTCAAAGGAAAAACTAAAATTTCAACCGTACCATTACAGACTGGCTCCAACATGTCAGCTCGTCTTTTGTGCATTCTGCATCGACGCTCCAGATCTTCCTCAAAGAAAGCCAGGGCCTTGAACAGAGCGCTGTGATCCTGCAGGATCTCTATGTGGTCCGTCACATATCCGTCCATCTGATAGTACTCCTTAGCCTTGAGGACAGAAAAATGGAGATGACTACAAACTGACCACTAACAGATTTCACACTGTCCCACACTTGTGGGCACTTAGCTCTGTAATATATGGAAGGCTTTCAGGAAGAGGGAACGGACCCACAGAGTGCACTTTATACAGAAATCATGTGACCTTATGACACAGAAACATGGTGCAGGTCAACCACAATGGCTAAGGCATAGGGCATTAACTCAACATCAGTAAATCCAACATGATGCAACTGTTTGGAAAAGGAGGCCATATAACAGTACTGCGTTCTTAAAATCTATTTCTGTGCAGCGCTCAGCTGGCGTCTGCTTGCTCTCAATTTACAACTGCTGATCTAACAGTTAATGTTTTGTTATTAAGATAAATTAAAATCATTTAAACTAAAAACCTTTGGACTCATTTTAGAAATTACTATATGAAAAAGCTTGTTCTGGGCCTCTGAAGCTCACTTATAAAATGTCATAAATATGGCATTTAATCTGTGTTAACACACTAAATAATATTCTTATAATTCCAAACAGTGGTCGTCTAAGAGTTACACACATACTAAATTACAAGAGCATAGTAAAGTTTCTATTCCTGCCAAGCAGTTTGTTTGCTTCTATATAAATGCTTTGCGAGTACTCTGCAGGTCGGTCTACGAAGGTTTAAAAAAAAAAAAAAAATAGAATTTGAAACAGCATCTTGTTGTGCATACCTGTGCTACATAATTCTGTCCCACCAAAAACACACCTCTGGCCTCAGTAAAGTCCAAAGGAAGCAAACACATCACCTGTAAAAGATAAATAAAAAAAGATAAAGAGACTTTAGGTCAACTGTTAGAAGTTACTTTATGAAAGGATTTTACTGGAAAATAGCTCCCTCTGATGGAAGGTTGTTTATATTCATAAATACACAAATCTGTAAGCAAATATCTTCATGATAAATCAATGGCTCTGTTTTAAGTCTTTTTTATGTCACTTGATAATATCAGTATATATTAATATGATGTAATATTTCTGAACAGATTTTGAATTGGTTCAATCACAGACCAGTTATTAACCTCTCAACCAAACACAAATAGATTATTATAAAGTCTACAAACGTTAATTTAAAAGTTGTAAGAAAAAAGTAAGAATCTCTTCTCTAACAAGGGGACACCAACTGACTGATCTCAGACATGTAGAGGACATCAGTCTAACGCTTTACTAAATTAGAAAGAGAAATTAAATCAAAGTCCTATTTTTAACAGCAGTTTTCCAGCTGTCTGGAGAAAAATATTGTACACATTTTGATGAGCTTCATGGATAATTCATAGTTCATGGATAATTGTCAAGTCTGGTTATTACAGTTCTGTTGTTCTCACATGAACAAAGTCAACAGACAGACCTTTTCTTCCACGATTGCAATAGAATCAAAGGTGTCTTCAGAACCAAACAGCAGGGCGCTCTTCCTCCCCTTCTCCTCCTCCTCCTCCTCTTGCCTTCTTGCTCTCCTCAGCTCATCTTGACGATCAGTATCCAGCTCACCAATGTTGTCCTGAACTCACACCCACAAGAGTTTTGGTATTAAAAAACAAGTACGAAGATGCATACAAAACGCACATAAACCATAACTTTAAGTGACGATTTATTTTCATTATAAATTTGTGAATTAAAAATGTGTACACACGCTGTACCTCCAGCAGTTTCTTTGCATCCTGCAGGAGATTGAGACAGTATTTAATCCAACATCTTGCTATCTCTGCTCTCTTCTGTCGGAGCTGTTCTCTGCGCTCATTCTCCGTTTCACCTGGGTCAGATGGAAGAGGTGTTATGATGCGTCCATACTAGGTAAGAAAGCAATTGTCAAAAATATTTAGTTTGTAGATGAAAAGAATGGGACATCACAACAAAAAGCCAAAAACCAAGTCAGCAGTTTATTTTAACTTTGTTACGCTGATTAACTGACTTCTTGAAATTCTGTTTTTCTTTAGAAAAACACCCAAGCCGGGAATTACAAATGCCCCTGCCTGTACTTATCTAAAACTAGACAACAGTTAAAACCAATTCCATAATTTTCAGAACTGTAAAGAAGCTGCAACATGCATTAAAAAAGTGTTTTTATGAGAGGATACTTACTTTCCTGTGCTACAGCTTCAGAGGGAACCTCTCCTGCCAAACCTGAGATGACGGTCGCTGCTGCAAGGCAGTGTCTGCCTTCCATGAATCGGCCCTGAAAATAACACAGGCACAGATAAAACTATTCAAACTTGTTAGAATTCACTTTGAAAAATAAAATACAGTGACAAACAAAAAGGCCATAAACCGAGCTCCAATTAAAAAAACAAAACAAAAGTATTTTCAAAATTCTAACACTGAGGTTGAACCAAAATCTTCAAGATCCTTTAAGATCTGGGCTTATGACAAAATTTCAGCCCAAATCAATTTAGGTCCTACCATTGTGATGTAATACTGAGACAGTGTAGCAGCATTCAGGGCCCACTCCATCGGGCTGAACTGGTTCAACTGTAACTGCCTCTGCAGGGTGCTGTGGCAGTAGGTGGCAGCACGCTCTTTCTCACCTGAAAGAAAAAAAAAGTTATTTTAATGAAACTTAGCTTTTTTTTAAATTCTCACAATCACATTCAGATTCATTTCAAAAGCTAAAATCACTTCCAATTTTCTTCATCAATGTTTAATCCACACCAACCAATAACTCACCAAGGTTTTTGTAAACTTGAGCAAGGTAGTACATGGTATGGGTGTAAGCCAACTCAAACCTGGTAGCAGGGGAGAAATAACGAGACATAATTAAAAAGTATAAACAAAACTAAGTACATTCAAATATGTACATGTCAGGCAGGATGCCTTGCAAGTGAATAGTTTAGAAATTACCTCTTGGTCCTTTCCTGGTGTGTCAGCAGGTTTTCTTCAGTACTAAAGTACTCCGTCATGTCAGTGGGCGGCCTCCCATCCTGGATAAGGTGCAGGGATCAACAATCAGCGGTGATGAGGAGAAATTATCCTTCCATGTGAGGTTTTTCAATATTTATGTTCTCAGTAAAAAACCTTATCAATGAGCTGATGATGCTAATGAACAAAAAGACTACACAATGTGATGCAAAAGCTAAGGAAAGAGCAAAAGGGTGGACAAAAAAAGCTGCACAGGAACCTCCAGCAGAACAACAAAGTGGATGTGTGGTTATAAAAAAAACCAGACTTCAATCTGAAGGGGTAATGATGGATGCCTGGATAAATAAACAGAATATGTTTACCCGTTTTCAGAGGCATCCCCTCTGAATTCCCAGCTTCCCTGTGACAACTTATGTCATTAATCATAATTATTAACCATCCCCACATTATCTATTATTATTATCTATGGTCGCAAAATCCATTTCACATATTTTAAGGCCAGTTTGAGATTACAGTCAGATAAAACCACGTCCACGTTTTAAATACCTCTCTGATTGGCTACAGTTTTAAAGTACCAGCAGCCAGGATCCTCACCTCCTTCATGTAACGTTTGTAGATGGATTCTGCTGTCTCCAGGTAGCCTTGAGCTGTCTCAGTCTCATCACGACCAGCCCAAAGGATGCCAAGCTGGTTCTGACAGAACAAACAAGCCAACAACACACGATCAACAGCTGTACTACAGAAAGATGTTTCTTACAATCCACCTCGTCTTGTACAGATTCACTTATAGTAAAACTACCACAAGCTAAAACAATGACTAGTGTACGAGAAACACGGTAACGACATTAAACTTCATTATTACCCTGACGTGAAGAAACAGAGACACATTCTCCGCCGACGCCCTGCATCTATCCAGCAGTTTGATGGAGTTCATCAGATGCTCCTGACCAGCGGACAGCTCCTCCGTGTCCACGTGGTTCACGCCCAGGTAATACTCCACAGCCGCGAGTTTAGCTGCCCGCACCCCCGCCGGAGAGTCCCCGCTGAAACCCCGATCGAACGCATCCTCCCATTGACCGTCCAACGGCTGCTCAGTCGGCCGCTCGTCGACGCTCTCTCCGCCCGTGTCCTCCTCGCCATCACCCGCGTCAAAATTCTTGAGTGAGCAATAAATTTCTCGGAGAAGATCTCTGGCTTTATACTTGGAGCGAAACGGGTCGTTTTCCGGATCTTTTCGTGATTCTGCATTGGTGAGATTTTGGGCGTTGGTGAATTTGTTGCAGATGGCTCTCCACTCGACACTGTTGACGGTGGCCATGTTTGTTTTTTTTCTTCTTCTTTTTAGTGGGGTTGGGCTTTTATAGCGGATGAACACGCTCAAATGTGCACTGCTGCCACCTACTGGACAATAGTATATATTTTTTTTTTTTACTCTTGCAAGACTAGTGTGAACAGAATTTTTTTTTAAAAGGCTTTAAAACACAATACATGTACTGTAAACTTAAAACCTTTCTAAAATTAAAATGTATTTGATAAATGTGTTTATCACTGTCTTAGTCACGCCGGTCAATGAAATACATTATAAATGTATTTTTCATGGTCATGGTGCAGCTGTGCAGGTTTGTATTTATAAAGCATTACTACTTCCATCTGGTTCTTGGATCTGAACCTTCTGCCAGAGAAAAGCGAGATGGAGCCTTTACTTACAGCGTAGGTTAGTTAAAAAATATTTCAATTGAAATATCATTCTTATTAAACTTTAAAGTGGTCTGTTGCCTCTTAGTGGGCAAAAAAAAGGACCAGACTTACAGAATGAAATGGCCAATAATCTGATTAATCCAGAAGTGAAACAGAAATTGTAATAATAATACTGTAATAATAATAATAATAATAATAAATATATCTGGTTCCCATTAACTGTGAAATAAAACATGAGATCTATGTCATTTCATTTTAAGTTTCAGTTTTATATATCAAAAAGATGTTTGCACTGAATTAATTTTTTTTTGTTAATACAGTAGTTTTAAAAGAAAAATATTAAGCATTTGGTTTCATATTACCATGGTAAATTTGATAAAACTACAGTATGTAAATATCACTGCATCCCTGTTAAGAGACCACAAACAGTTGCTCTGATGAATATAACATGACATTTGCAGTATTGTTTCAAGAAAAACAAAGAAAAATGTTTCCCCCAGTTCAGTTTATTTAAACAAATTTAATTCAGCATTGGGTAAATCATACAATGGACATAAATTAATGTGATTTACATGTGAATATAACTGCACATTTCATGTTTAGTCAACACTGACAAAGGCAGCTATTGTTACCGGATAATAATCCAGATATTTTCCAATCCACCCAACACTTTAAAATACTTGTTATATTTACAAATACATCTAAATAGGTCTTTATTTGATTACTTTTTAATCAATCAGTTTTAATATTCATGACCTCTTATGAATCAATGAATTTAAACTATGCTAAACTGGAGCCATATTCATGTATAAATGAAGTCCTGCATTCACAGCAGACACGTCTTAAGTGTTTAATTAAAATTGTTATGGTTTGTCAGCAATAATGCAAATTTCAGAGCAGGATAGGATGTGACCAAAACTCAGTGCTAATGACCTGTAATGATATGATTAACAAGGAATGACTGTTTGAGTCTACCTTAAAGCACTCAACAGCTGCTGGCCTTTATTCAAGTTCCTCTGGTTTGTACGTTTTTGCAAATACATTAAAGAGACTAAATCTTGTTAACGTAACCAATTGTGGCACCGTCATGAAAAAGTGATGTCAGGTGAAACAAATTTACTGACTGTAAAGTATATGTTTAGATGAATAAGTTCCAATTTTTTAAAAACTTTATAGGTTATTGAAGCAGGATTCTGCAGTTGTCCATAAAGCTTCCTGTCATCACTACGTTCACTTCTTCTCCATGCTGAAACAACAGAAAAAAAATATACATTTCAAGATTTTAATTGCTTTTTTTTAACAATAAAAAGACAATACAACTGTCATGTTAAAAATAAAGAATGTTTATAATCCTCACATCTTAATTAAAAACTACTTTTACAATAAATAAATCACTGAAAATAGTAAACCAAATTTACAACTCTGCTTATGGCGTGTAAACCTTTTTTTCCCCATGTGGCGTTTTGTTATAAATTATTTGTTTATAACGAAATTGAAATGCAAAACAGAACATGTCTCACTTGTATTTGATGAGTCGACCTCCCTGGATTAGTTGTGCCGACTCATTGGTAAGATGGCAAGCGAAGAGAAGCCAGTTACGTGGCTGAACCTTGTAAGCAAACCTCATGAAGAGCAGTGAGTAACAGCACAGAGCTGAGAGGAGGAAGAACAAATACAAGCACAAGTTTATCAGAGAATTATGTTTTTCTGAGACCATTATTGTGTATATGGTTTACTAAAGCACTTACATATAATAATAAACCTGTCATACAGCCTTCTCTAGATAATAATGATCTAAATCTGGATCGGTTTCAGTCTGTTTAAAATGTAAGTCTTTAATAAAAAGCCACTCAGTGTGTATCCGATTTGACCTCTACATTTATTTGGCTTACCAAAGGTCATCCTGCCACTGATAATTTCAGGGCTCTTCTTCATATCTGCAATGGCAGCTATCGGAAGACCCCAGTTTGCTACAGGACCCCAGAAATGCTGCAAAAGTAGCACAGAAGAATAAATGTTATGGTACAATATTTTGCTATATAAAAAGTCACACATGTAAACATAATGAATGATGAATACTACTAAAAGACTATAAGCCAAGATAAAACTACAAAACAACAGTCAAAAAGAGTAGCCAAATAGAATTAGAACATACCGTGCTGTTTGCCATTAATATTTTTATGTTTGGTGTCACATGGAAGAGAAAAAAGCAAAAACAGAATTAAGGAATGCAAAATCCAGCAGTTACATACAGTATATACTTGAGACAAATATGTCAGGATGAATACCCTGATGCATGCTCAATAATCCAGGTAGAAAAATATAAAAAAGCTAAGTCTAGTTTTGAATGTCCAGAGGACTAGACTTAGCTTTTTTAGATGTCAGGATGAAATTCATTAATAACAACAAAAAGAAACGAAAAAAAAAAAAAAAAAAAAAAAATCATCACTGGGTTCCACAATGTACATTGAATAAATCTGTGTTAAAGTTGTAATTGTAGACCAACAGCTACAAAATATATGGCACTTTGTGTTGGTCTTTTGACCCTTTATTAGGAAAGAAAATTCAGGACATAACACGCTGCATGCATGTCAACTCCTTCAGATGTTTACCTGCATGCTGACCTTCAAAAATATGGTTTAACCCAAGATTTAAGGATAAATATAAAATCAAACATCCAGTCCTTTGTTTACACCACATGTCTGAGTGAATTTATCAGGTGATGATGTTTAATGAAAACAAAATGATTAGATGCAACTGTACACTAAGTTAGCACTCTTGGCAAGATTTTAGGTGGTGCTCCTGATTAATTTTCAGCATTTCATAGCCTATTCATATACACTTTGATATTATCTTTTATAATAAAAAAAGATAGTCTCTATTAAAACAGTTACCAATAATAGAATGAATTGAAACAGAATATCAAAAGCCTACATTACACCTGACAACATTTGCTGATGGCAAAGAGGGACATCTATATGTCTGATAATTCTCAATCAGGTCATCTGTCCAGATGACCTGATTGAGAATTATCAGATTTGACACCTGGATTATTGAGCATGAACATTCTTGACATCTATATGTATTTACAAGTGCCTGTGGGGCGAAGTAGTCCTGGGGGAGTCCGAGACCATGCCACCCTACTCAAAAAATATGCTTTTTCCAGCCATTTGTAGAGCATTTTACTAAATTCTTAGCATTAATAAAACAACTAAATCAGTGCATTATAGCTTTAATAAAAGTTAGAACACATTCCATCTTGTTCTCTCCGAGAACCATGAGTTTGACTTTACTGCATCACTCCGTAATCACAAAATGTCGTCTGCACCAAATAACCTCATGGAGGACCAAAGCAGACTATCCTGAGAAACCTACGAGAACAAGTTGTCATCATAAACCAATCAGTGACTATTCTACGAAGTCAACAATACCCAGAAAAAAAATTACAAAATCTTTATAGTACAATGTACTTGTTGAGTACAACACAACTGTATATGTCCTTACAAAACACAAAAGATGCTTATGTAACTAGTTGTGTTACTAAATACATCATACCTGCTTCCTAACAAAGTACTGTACTGACGTCCTCATATCTCAGTGTACACAGATTTTCCTTGTAGATTATCTTCAAAATGAAATAAACAGCACATAATATGGCAACAAGAAACATCTATACCTCTGCAGAGAGCCTGTGTGACAGGTAGGTACAGATTTATAGCAGGGAAGGACTCTGACAGGTAAAATAACTTTGAAGCTGGGGAGTTTTTGAACAATCCACAAGACTTTCCCTAAAAACATGTTGCGTGTCAAAAAGTAAACAGACCACTTCTTGCATCACATGTCCCAAGTCCCCTTTACTCCAGATTTTACTTAAACGTAGCTAATCTGCAGTGCTCACCACCAGAGCAACAACTACACATAAACTAATCTTGACAATGTGCTAAGAAACACACACAAGTTATTCCGTCTGCTTGCTCCTTAATATGAAGTTAGATCTGGGGCTGAAACAGGAGAGCACCATCGACCTCACCATTGTTTTTGGAACGCACGTATGACCCAGGGTTGAGGTTAGATGACTGTTTTAAAACATTCCTCAAAGATAACTGAGAATGGGTTTAAAAACTAATCTGAATACCGTAATTCATGTTCAAACTTCCCTGCCCTCAGGTCATGTCCTAAACAAACAAGTCCAACACGTACAGCGAGTACAATCCGAGTCCTTGAAAACTTTAACCACAGATAAAATAAAAAAATAAATAAAAAAACGACGCCAAATACAAACACAAAAGCGTGAAAAATGTCGTTAAACTGAATTAAGATGCATCAGAACAGAACATTTCACCAGCTGGTCGTCACTTAAAACCCGAAGCCCAACTGTGAACTACTAGCTTCATTAGCATTTTTGTAGCTTTTCATACGCACCTCATCAAATAATCCCTTAACTCTTTGCTCTTGATGTAGTCAACAGCTTTACGTGCAAGTACTCCTGCCATAGTTTATGACTGTAAGGTTATTATTTGTTACAGCGAAGAGGACTCGACTCAGATGATAGAAGGACGACTAAAAGCCGTAAACTCAGAGGACGACTCATTTACGACAGTGTCGTAAATTTTGTTTCTTCTTCTTCTTCGTCTGTTTGATTTAAAGTCAGCTAGCTCCGTGAATTAAATTATTGCCCTCGTCTGGACGGATTTGCCATAAATAATTTTCTTCACGATCTTCTGACCATAAAATCCATCCTTCTATTTTCAGAATGTCTTTTATGGATATGTATCTGAAAATGAAAAAGATGAATACTTTATTAATAACATTATCATAATCTTAAAATTATATACTGTATACATAAATGCATATATGGCACATTTAAGCCATTATGGTCTGTATTCATACAAGAACTCCAGAAGTTAAAACTTTCATTGGACAGTGCTAAGAAAACTCAAGCAAAAAGCTTTTCTCGCTCAGATAGCACTCTGACAAATTATTTGAGTAGATATGTAGAATTTTAGATACATAGTTCTGTGTTTTATCTTTTACTTTTATCATATTATTTGCTAATTCTCTGATACTAATGTTACTTAAATTAAAATTTGAGCTGAACAACATGTTAACTTGTTTATGCATATGTTGACTTAGGACAGAGGATTTTTTTACATGTTGTAATTTGAGATTGCCATTTGTTGTTTTGTTCTTGTATTCTTTTGTTCTGTTATGTTGTTCAATAGTTACAACAATTATCTGTTGGAATCCTGGCAAAAACCAATGCAGACATGTTCTTGTTCTTGATTTTCTACATCTGTCTTATCTGTCTGT
>JARVLU010000599.1:14796140-14811594 GCA_031762415.1 Simpsonichthys santanae | reverse complement strand
ATACCATACCATACCATACCATACCATACCATACCATACCATACCATGCCATACCATACCATACCATACCATACCATTTATTGAGCACTTAAAACAACAAGGCCAACCAAAGTACTGTACTGCACAGCAGAAACAATAGCACATAGCAAAACATAAAATAAAGTAAAATAAAAATATAGATATGAATAGAAAAAGATAATAACTAAATGGCTTTTAAAAACTAATAGTGTCAAAAGCCAGGGAATAAAAGTGGATTTTTAAGCAAGACTTAAAACCTATGAGAGAAGGGGCCTGCCTGACATGCAGTGGTCAGTCATTCCACAGTCTTGGACCTGCAACAGAGAAAGCCCTGACATTTCTGAGCTGAACTGAAAGAAGCATCTGATTCACTGACCTCAGAGAGAGCTGTGGGACATATGGCTGCAGCAGATCAGTGAGATAAGAGGGGGCAGAACTGTTCAGCCATTTAAAAACACACAGGAGTGTTTTGAACTGAATTCGAAAGTGAACCAGTAGCCAGTGCAGGGAGGCCAAAACTGGTGTAATGTGATCTCTTTGGCCGGTACCGGTTGGACCAGTTGTAGTCGTGCAATGGAAGTCTGACTGATTCCAAACAGAAGCTCATTGCAGTAATTAAGCCTGGATGTTATGAACGCATGTTGTCTCCAGGTTATTTTTGGACAGTATGGGCTTCAGTTTAGACAGTCGCCTCAGCTGACAAAAAACAGGATTTAACTATAAAAATCTATATCTAGTCTATCTAATCTTAACTATAAAAATATTGATATGTAGATCAGAGCAGTTCATTGAACCTTTGGAAAGATATATATTAATACAGTATATATGTTAAACACTAATAATGTAAAACAATACGGGGTAACAACAGCAGCCCGAACATGAGTGAGCAGATGGGTATGAATGAATACAGCAGCATGAGATAATCATCAGCATGAGATCAGCAGCATGGATGATCAGCAGCATGAGATAATCATCAGCATGAGATCAGCAGCATGGATAATCAGCAGCACAGACAAGTCACATTAAAGTGGCAATGCAGGGATTTTTTAAAATTTATTTTTCTTTAAGTGATTATCCTTGTTAGGGGTTTATGAGTCTAACAGCTTCAGGGTAGAAGCTGTTCCTCAGTCTAGTGGCTCTACACTTAATGCTCCATAACCTTCTGCCTGAGGGGAGCGGGGCAAAAAGTGTGTGCTGAGTGAGTGGGGTCCTTCATGATGCATCCACCTAGCTTTGACTAAATCACAATGAAAATCTTGTTCTGATGTTCTAAATGGAGTTCTTGACAGTATCCTTCAGCTCCTTGGCTGCTTAGGTGATCACACTAAACTAATTGGAAACAACTAAGACCAACCTCAGTTTCACAAACTAAATGTTTGTTGTTCTGTCCAGTTGTGTTTGCTAAAGAAACATAGCCAAATTGGGCTCTGCTGTTATACACGCAATTAGAAAAAGTGTTACTAATGTGTTTGTATTGTGACGCGTAGACTATGGTGACTCTTTATTTCCCTTTAAGTCAAGAGTCTTAATGTTAGTCCATATTTCTGCTGCTAGGCTGTACAGTAAGACACGTCACTCTCACATCACCCATTTATTGAGGCAGTACACTGGCTCCTAAATCCCCTTTCTCTCTCTAAAGCCATAAACAGACAGGCTCCTGCTTATGTCAGTGAACTTTGACTCCTTACACACCTTCCAAACTCCTGCAATATCCTGATCAAGCCTTTAACGTTGTTCCTTGCTCGAGTCTGAAAAAACAGGGGGACTATATTTTCTGCCTTAGGTCCTTAAAACAAAACCAGTCCTGACAAACTGTGTTAAGTGTTTTCAATCAGCTCCTTACCCACCTTTTTCCCCCAAACATGTTTAATTGATCTACTATGAAATGCTCTTGTTTCATTGCCTTTTCCTTTTTGTACTTTTTTCTCTGCTTACTGTTGTAAAACAATTTGTAACCTTGTTTTTTCACAATGTGTTATGTTGTTAAAAAATACCTAATTCGTGTTCAGAGCAGTTCATTGATCCGTTGGCACAAAGAAACATGCTTTTATTTTCATCAATTTATTGTTTGTGTGTTAATTAGCTGGTGTAAAAATGATGATTGATGTTCAACACTGATCTCTGAATGTTTGACCTACTCCATTTTAAAATGATTTAAGATGGTGTATGTCATTTTGGAGGCTTGTCAAAAACAAAGCCAACAATGTAATAAGTTTAGGTGTTGCTCTTTATTGCTCAGTCAGTTTGTTTGTCACCACTGGGTGTCGCTGCAGAGCTTTGATTTTAGTTCCCACCTATACTTCCATCCATTTTCACATTTCAGTCATGGGAGTGAGCAGACAGGCTGCGGAGAGAAACCTTCTTTGTAATCACTCTTTTTAATTTCATCTTTAAGAGTGCATTTCTCCCTGCGCTTGCATGCTAATTGTGCCCGCGCGTATGTTGGGTGTGAAATCAAAAGAATGTCAGTGTCACTCAGTGGACTCTCATTAAGATGCTTTGCCAGTGTTTAATAATCCGTCCATATGGTCATCGTGGTGGTAGCCTCTCCCTCCTCCTTCAGGTGGTTGAGTCTGACAGAGATCCAACAGCACAGCACGACAGGAAAGATAATTTTAGAGCTTTATTGTGGTGATTTGTAAGCCCGAGCATTATGAAAACAATCTTTCTTGGCTCCTGGAACAGAAATGTGCCCAGATAAAAACAAAAAAAAAAGCCCAAAACTGTTTCATAAATGACTTTAGAGCCTGTCGGTCCCCAGTAGCTGTGATCTCGGCTCGAGCGGTCCTGCTCTATCATCTGTGAAATGTGGTTCACATCACAGTGGTGATGTTACAGAGAACATTGTTACTGCTGCTCTCAGCTGATGCCCTCAGATCTACAGGAAAGGTCAGTAGTTGGGTACCCAACCCTGACACTGATTTGGTCTCATGGAAATCTTTAGTGCCAGAGTATAATTAGCAGCCATATGGGCTCTGTGGTGAGAAGAACTTGCTGCAACATAGAGGCTATGCTGATGCCCATTAGTCATCAGCTCTTCAGAGGCTGTAAATGATGATGGAGGAGCTCAAATTTGGATCAATATTTGTATCTAATCTCTTGACACCAGCTGCTAATATCTGGTTATAGCTTGTTTTTTATATTCTTAAAAATGAAATTAATTGATTTTAAATATAAATTTAGACCTTGTGCTGTTGTCAGTATACTGTCATCTCACAGTGAGAGTTCATTTCTTACCTGCAGCCACATGCTGTTTTTGTGTGCCTGCTCAAAAATATTAATCTTGCATGCAATACGTGGTGCTTTAAAAATGGTTATACATGTGACTAACATGCTTTATTTTTGTTTGTGTGATCCATGCAGATTCCAACTGACCGTATGAGCTTATTGTGTTATGACCAGATGTACAGAACCTCTGCAGAAAACAGTGCAACAATGTATGCATTTTTACCATGAAATGCAACCCCCTGAAACTGTGGCTACAAACTGATGTATGATCATGGTTTTTGTGTAAATAGTACAGACTGAAAAGTTGATTTTAACCTACAAAATTACAATAACAGATTTTTACATGACTTATTCATGGAATCAGAATCAAAACTTCATTTTGAAGGGCTTGTGCACACAAGCTTTATTTTTGGTCACTGAAGCCTCCATTACCTGCATGCATTTCCAACAACACAATTTAACAACATAAACAGGAAATAGAATAAAAATGAAGTAAATTCATGCAAAAGCTACACTGTTAAATATCACAAAGTACAAGTTATGATTATAATTGGCTATAGGTACTTGGTGTGCGGTATAAAAAGAGGTATGCATTTTTGTGGAGAGTATCAGCTGAAATTAGAATAAATAAGGTAACAGAGCTGTTTATGTCCAAGACATCTTAGGTGAAATGGATTGTGGTGATAATTTTACATGAGAATCAAACTTAATTACAGAGAAAGTGGATAAATACACACCGATGTGTATTGTTCTTGACTGGAATGCTCTGTACTTGCCTGAAGGCAACAGCTCACAAGTCTGTGTCCTGGGTTTTAAGGGGCCTGGAAGGATCTTTGTTGTTTTTTTCTGGTCCACAAAAATATGCCTGTATTCTATGTAGGGCTCAGTGGGACAAAGTGATTCATTGAGAAGTTTGGATTGACCACTGTTTGATCTTAATTATGTCACAGTCTCTGACCAGACAGCCATAGATGTGCACAGAACAGACTCAAAAAGAGCTGAAAAGAATGGGGTCTTGATCTTCTCTTCAGCTTGGCCCTTCCTCTGTAGGCTGTACATTTTATTCTATGGCTCCGGAACCTGATGGACTCCACAGCAGCCATGATGCTGTTCAGGTTAGTGAAGGATGAGTGCAAAATGGAGGGCCTCTTGAAGTCTACTATCATCTCTGACTTTTGGGATGCTATGGGCTCCTATTGAGTTTGTGGATTCTTACAAATAGTTGGAAATCTTGGTCGATGTACATCTCTTTTAAAACTCATGTCAAAAATTTGGTAAAGATACTGAAATTAAAATTGGGTTTCTTTTTCAGAAATAGATCTTGCTTAACTCGGAATGCCAGGAAACACTTTGTAACTACTACTTTCCTACGGGCCAGTGATTATAACATTATTTACATGAATACTCCTGCAAGCACATTGCAGATGCTGGATGCTGTCTACCACGGCATGCTAAGATTCATTACTGGTTGTAATTAACGTACCCATCACTGCACTCTGTACTCTTTGGTTAGTTGGTCATCATTAACTTCTTGCAGGCTCTCACACTGGTACATTTTCATCTTTAAATTGCTTATTGGTCTGCTGCCTTCTTATATCTCCTCCTACATGTCACTTCCTCAGTGCAACTACAGCATGCACTCTCAAGATATCATTACCTGCAGCGTCCCCTCAGTGTGGACTGAACTCGGCAAATGGGCCTTCTCTTACTCCACTCCTGTAACCTGGAACACCTTACATAACGATATAAAGCTGTCAACTTTGACCTCTCTAAAGGATTTTAAACAATCAAGTTCAATGCAAAAATCAATGCAGACATGTTCCTTTTTTTTTTTTTTTTTTTTTTTTTTTAGTATTTTAGCTTGTTTTTATAATGTAGCGTGATTTTATCCAAGGCTACATTATTTTTTTTATTAACTTACAGCACATGCAAATGTTTGACAGAACAAGTGCAATGTCAGTTCTGCTTGATGTTTGCAGTCAATAGTATCAACCAATAATTTTATATATTCTCCATGAACATTAGATAATAATGTACATATGATATATTAGATATATTATGTTCTTCCCTCAGTTTGTCAAAATGTAGCTTTAAAACTATCATTGATGTTCACTCATACCGCTTCAACTGTTTTTAGTATACATTTAAATATTCCCAAGAACATTGTACTGTCTGCTACTGATGCATAGAGATGAATATGGAGCCCTCTTCATTTGAAAGGAAAAAAATACCGAAATACTGTATATATTTTTTAAATATGCACAGGAATAGCATGCAGACAAGCAAAGAGAGATTTACTCTAACATTGCTGACGGAAGACATTTAGATAATACACCAACCGAGTTTTCACATATGTCATCATCTTGAAAGAGTCATCTGACTAGATGACAAATTTTATAAATATATAAATTTAATTAGCAATTACAGCATCAAAATATCATGTGGTTTGAACAACAAAACATTTTCTTGTGTTTTTTTTTTTTTTTTTTTCTTTTACAAGTTTCCAGTTCAGATGAAGGCATATGAAATCCAATATCTAAAGTCAACCAAATCAACAGCAGAAGTCTTGCCATGAAATGACGGGCAAAAAGAGCTGTCAGACCAAGAGCTCAGAACCATCCCTCCATCAAAGCAGTTTTGAACGGCAGTCTGCAAATGTGACTGTAAGCTGTCGGACACAAAACGAGGATCAGAAAAGTCTGCTTTGAGAAATGAAAAGCCTTTGATCTGGGGTGACTTCATGAGATCCAAAATGACAAGTTTTGCAATGAAAATCTATCAAACGTTCCAAGACAATAGACCCCCCACCCCTCCCCCGCGAGGAACTACAATGCAACTGATAATACTTCTTGTGATTAAACAGCAATAAAAGACACATTTTTAAAATTTTTATAGAAAGCCAATTTTTTAAATTTATTTATTTTGGCCACTGAGGCTTATTACATTTTGAAGCAAAATTATTGTTAATATTTTAGAGTTACAAAACAAATCTGTGCACACTACATATATCTTGGAATAAAACAAAGAGCAACTCAGGAAATTTTGCTTTGCGTTGCTGGTCAGAGATAGATTGCTCTGTTGCGTATTGTCGTGCATCGAGCTGCAAAAACCGTTGTTGGAAAAGTTGTTTTGAACGCAGCAGCAAAAGATGCTTCATCTGTTTTTAAATTCAATGGAAAAGTGTGTTTCATTCTTTATGCCATAGATTTATTTTACACTGCTTTGACTAAACAGACATGACCAAATTTGTCTCCATGTGTTACATAATAATAATAATAATAATAATAATAATAATAATAATAATAATAATAATAATAATAATAATAATAATGATACATTTTATTTATATAACACTTTTCCAAGTACTTAAAGATGCTTTACAGGAGTTCAGAAATATAAACTAGATAATGCAACACATCAAAACACATGGGTGGCGATGGAGAAGACTCTGTCTTCCCAGGTTTGGAGCTTGTACAACATATTGTAGATTGGGTGGCTGTGGCTGGGTGGTTAGAGCAGTCGTCCTCCAATGCAAGAGTTGGGGGTTCGATTCCACAAGCAGTCACATGCCGATGTGTCCATGAGCAAGACACTGAACCCCTCACTTCCTCCAATATGTGTCCCATTGGTGTATGAATGTGATAAAGCTCTGATTAATCTTTGTATAGATCTAGTAGAGTGCTGTATGAATGGGTACATGAGGCCACAGATTGTTGTGTAAAGCGCTTTAAATTTCTAGATAAGATAGATACTGTACAGTCCATTGACCATTTATTACACTACAATGTGTTTTTCTCTGTGATTTTATAATTAGGTGAAAGAGGAAAAGTTTTACTCTCTGAAAGACCATAGATCAGCTGTTAATCAGGAGAAAGTCGAACATGAGTAAAAACTGATATTGTTTCTCCTCATCTGAAGAGGCTGATGGGTCACAGAAAGGGTTATTATTATTATTCCACAAATAAAGATAAAATACATATTTACATGAGGTCTTAGTATCCATAAATATGAAGTGTTTGTCTCACTCAGGTCCATTGGAACTGGTGAGTTGGACTTTCCGATGTCCCAGTCAAACAACTGAGTGGAGCCTCCAGGTCATAGAAACAACAACGTCTCTTTACAATAAATGCACCTGCACTAAATTAAGCAGTCGACAAGGTCTAGTGGTACTGAGAGCCATCTGGTAATTGCAGGTTTGGTGATTCAATCTTTTACTCCTGACTGTATGTCAAAGTGTCCTTGAGCAAGACACTGTACCCCGGTCTGCAGGTCAGTGATCATTTTGTTAGGAAGAGATGCTCTCTCCAGCTGGTGACCTACATCAACACTGTCTTAAATTTAATGTGCAGCCCATCGTTATTGACATAAGACCTGCCTAGAACATTACTCAGACTTGCCTGCAGATTAATAATCCAAGGTGCAAGGATTATCACCTAAAGTCACCTTCAGTAACACGAGAGTAAATTTCTTTGTTCCAGCATTAATCACAAATGCCTACATTTTCTCTCAGAGCACATGCTGTACATATCTCATAAATCTTAAGCTGTTTGTTCAGCATCTCGGCTCTTTTCAATCAAAACAGAACATTGTTGGTGAACACATGACGACAGACCTAACCGTGCTGACCTACGGTAAAGTTGAAATGAAAAAGTTTGAGCAACAATTCTCACTCAGTTTTGTTCTCTTTTACTAAACCAGTCACTATCGTGTGGATTTAATTATGAACGGATGTTTGGATATAATGATAAATAAAAACAAAGTCAGAGTCATTGGTTAGGGAGTGGTGGCGCAGAGGTTAAAGAAGTTGGGCCTGTGATCGGAAGATCGCCGGTTCAACTCCCTGATGCCGACAACATCAAAATGTAGGTGGGAAAGGTGAAGCAACCACACCTATCTCCACCCTTACTTGCCCCAACCTGGGCCCTTGAGCAAGGCCCTTAACCCCCACCATCTGCTCCCCCGGGCAACCTATAGCAGCTCTCTGCTTCACGCAGAGGGCTGTGGTAGCTCAGTGGTCTGTGGTTGCATCAGGAAGGGCATCCAGCATGAAAACAATCGCCAAGTCTTCATGCGACTTCGTTCGTTTGGTGACCCCTGAAGAAAGGAGCAGCCGAAAGAAGAAAAACAAACAAAAACAAAGTCCGAGTCAATAATTAACCAGTTCGCTCTTTAGTAATGTTTACACATATTTATTATTGTTATGTTCACAATTTAGCGCGAGAATATAGACCTATGTAAAGCTATTGACATTCATAGTATTATGCATGAACACAGCTTTATTTGGACATAATTAGAGATGTGAGTAGCTTAAACAAATTAAGGACATTATGGATGGATCTCTCTCAGTTTTGGCTCCAACAGGCAAACCTAGAAGATAAGAAGAGATCCCATACCCACTCCCTCTTATTTCCACTGGTGACTCATTTTCACCAACAAGTAATAAAAAAATAAATAAATGGAAAATGCATTTTGGGCTTATTTGGCAAATACATTTTTTTTTAAATATTATTTGTTTCTCAGCCCTTGTGCTGCCACTGTCAAGATTCTGTCCTGGGCATTAAGCCATATCACCAATATCAGGAACTTCCACTCCACAGAAGGGTTTAAACTGGGAGTTGAACCTGCAACCTTGAGGTAAGAGTGGCAGCCAACTGTTTCACCTTGCAGCCCCATTTAGTCACAGTAAAATAAAATAAAAATAATAAAAAAATAAACTGAAACGTAATCTGGTAAATTTGAATGGAATAAAAATTATAAAAATAAATGCATGCAGACTGTTCCTGTTGGCAGTAAGTATTGCATCACAACATAATTTACTTTGCACTTTTGCTTTATATGCCATAAATTATACTGTAATTTTGCTACAGTAAGTTTTGTGAATATGTATACTAGTCACTTGAGATGTACATTTATACAGTAATTTTATTTTTCTTTTCTCAAGTGCAGTGCCTTGATTAGTATTTTTCTGTGGACTGAGATTTCCAGAAGAAAAATAATCAGAGGTTTAGTTGAAAATAGTTTTATTTTCTATAGACTTTTTTTGTGGTTGTTGTAAAGGTTTTTGATTGTGAATAATGAGGCTGTTTGGATGCTCTGAAACCCTTTGACAGTTCACGATGCAGTCGTACAGCAAATGTAGAAAAGAGCGATGAACCTTTTCCAGCGATTGAAATACTGGACCCAGTATGCATGATTTTAAATCACAGGCTCAGCAACTTAGCTCTTAGGAAAACTGCAGCACAGAAGAAATAATCTTTTTCAAAATTTTGGATGTTGGAATGTCTTTATTTTGTAAAAAATAAATAAATTCATACTGAAAGAGAGAAATCAGTAAATGCGGAGCTTTAGATGGTTTGGCAACTATTTGTTTTTTTAGTAGCTTGTATGCAATTGCATGAGGATTGTATAAAGATTGATATTTTTACAGGAACTAAAAGTCATTGCTTCTGAGCTTTGAAAAAAAAAAATTATGAGATGAAAATGCTGTGCATGGGTGTTGGGTAATATTTTTCTTAATGTTAGTGCAGTATGAGTTTTAATTATAGAATAAATCATAATAAGACAGGCTAAAATCCAATACCTGGTATTCAGCATTGTTTTTAAATAAAACATATTTTTTTATGAGTTGGAACAATATCAGTATTTTAATAATAATAACTGTCAAGAGGAGTAGACTTGAAGCAAGATGAGCACAATCAGAAAATGCAAGTTGCATGTTCAACAAAACATCCTGTATGTTAGATCCACCAAGATGTTTAAAAAAAAAAAAAAGAAGAAGAGCAAGAAGAAAAAACTCTATCTTTTGTCTTTTGTCATTCCTTCGCCCATTTAATATTTAAAACTCAGGAACTGAATATACTTTGACTACTTGATGTGCAATTTCTTTATTCATAATTATAGTTATTTTTATGTCTGACCTTTTTATGTTTCAGCTCACACACTAGTTGCACTTTATGGTCTCTCTTTGTTCAGTTTTTGTGCAGCTCACTTTGCATTTAGTCTGGACGGGCAAAAGGCAATGTAATTTCATAGTGTTTTGTTATAAAGCTAGATTGACAATATAATAGTCGATCTGGGCAAAAAAAAAAACAGGAGTTGAAACATAAATGGAAATACAGTACATCTACACATTGGCATATAGCATTGCGATTAAGTGATAGATATCTTGAAGTAAGATATAACAAAAAACAAACAAAAAAAACTAAGGTATCATCATTTGCTGAATTATGAAACTGAAATGGAAATGTTTGTAAAAACTCCATTTAGAACTAGTCTGAATGAGCACTACGTTGTAATTCAGGGAAAATGACTGTGGAATTGCTTTGATATTACCATAACATTTTCTAAAAACATATTACAGTATATGTTTAATAAAACGATTAAAGTTAAAATTGTTGAGAAAGTATGATACCATGTGAAGGATATCTAATATTTTTTTGTTTTCACTTTGGAGATTGTTCAATCCTAAGTTGTTTGGTTGTAGTTATTTTATACTTTATATACTATACATTAAACAAGGGGCAGATATCCTTTTCATTCAATGTTTTTCTGTTTAATGGATTAGATTGGTTTATTATGTTTCTTTTAAATTAATAAATAAAATTAATAATAATAAAAAAGTTTAAATAACTAAACAGAAATTAGCTCAAAAATGAGAAAATCAGCTAAATTAGCAACAACAACAAAAATGTCTAAAAAGAAGCCCAAAAAAGCAGAAAGGAGCTCCACTTATGAGAAAGAGGTGAAAAGAGCTGAAATTAGCTAAAAATAAATAACTAAATAAAATACCTAAATAATAATGATAATAGTAATAATAATAAAAAATAATTAGTTGAAAAAACTAAAATTTGCATGAAACATCTAAGTAGTAGCTTAAACAGCAGAAAAAGCTGAAACTAGCTGAAAAAAATTGTAAGAACCATAATGAGTTGAAATTAGCAGAAAGAAGTTAATCAGGCTGAAAGTGGCAGGAATTACCTAAAAAAAAATAAAAAAAATAAAATAAAATAAAAATTCGATTTATCAATTAGCTAATTTTTTTCTAAAAAAAAAAAAAAAAAAAAACAGAACAAGCTTAAATTAACAGTAGAAACAGAACACGTATAGCAATTAGGCTGAACGAAGCAGAAATGAGCACAAAGTAGAAATTATCTGAAAAAAGGCTGTAATTATCGAAAAAACAGCTGAAAATTAGCTAAAAGGCAGAAAAAAAATTAAATTACAACAAAGAAGTGTGGAGAGAGCACATTTTTTGCTGAATTGGGCTGAAAAAAGTTTAAATGAGTACAAAAAATGTGGAATTTATTGAAAAAGCTTTATTTAGCATAAAACAGCTGAAATAGTTGAAAAAGCTGAAATGCAGAAATAGCTAAAAGGAGCATAACAAGCTGAAATCAGCAGAAAGAAGTAAGAAGAAGCACAAAAATATCAGTAAGACATAAAAACCATTTTAAAATTAAATATGTAAATCATTATCAGCAATAGATTGTGTTGGCTGCTGATATAAATTGTGACATTTTAAACTTAAAAAAAAAACTTTAAAACCAATGTATAACTTGAAAAAAACAGTACAGTACTTAAAAAAACAACTAAATTGATTCATGTGTTGTTTTCCTCTTGTGTCGTTAACATGCTGGAGAGACATTTTGAATCGTATGTAATCAGTCATGTTTAGACTGAACAGATGGGCCATAAAATTTAATGTTGCTTCAGAAATAACTGCAGATTTTCAACAATGTGAACAGAGAATAGGACTTGTGTATTTTATTAAATAAAAAAGGTCCTTCAAAGGTCAAATGGTGGTGCGTGCACTTCTTGTGAACTCCACTGATCAAGTCATGAACAAACTGTGAGTGTGGTCCAGCTTGTTTTCATCCACTCCCTCTGTCATTTGCAATTCTATCAAGTCCCAAAGTGGCACTTTTCACTTTCTGCTCATCGTGGGACAGAATAACATTAAAATAATGTTTGTGTCCTGCAGTGACAGATGCTAAAGGTGTTCTCAGAGGATGTGTTTGTTTGTGCATACGTCCAAAGACTTTAAAGAAGAACAGCAAAGATCCTGACGGCTTCTTCCTTCTGCTTTGTTCTTTTGTTTACATGTGTCTTTTCCCCCCTACAAGCAGTGAAATTAGGTTATGTACCTGTTTTGATGCCTTTGGAAAAATGATATTACAACTTTTGTGATGTATTCAAAAAAAGATCACATCATGAACTTGTCACTCTTTTGCTTTAGATCCATTTGAAATGCTTTGCAGAAAATGTAGTTTTTTTTTTCTGGCATAAAAAAAACATAACTACTTAATAATTACTACTACTACTACTACTACTACTACTACTACTACTACTAATAATAATAATAATAACAACAAGAAAAGACATTACATGAAATGTTTTTTTCTATGATTTATATCTGGATCAGCCATAATATATTGAACAAAAATATGCAACACTTTTGTTTTTGCTCCCATTTTTCTTGAGCTCAACTCAAAGATCTAAGACTTTTTCTATTTCCAAGTATTGTCCACAAATTTGTGTAAATCTGTGTTAGTGAGCACTTCTCCTTTGCTGAGATAATCCATCCTCCTCGCAGGTGTGGCACATCAGTATGCTGGTTAGACATGATTATTGCACATGTGTGCCTTAGACTGACCACAATAAAAAAAAAGGCACTAAAATGTGCAGTTTTATCCGTGCACAATACCACAGATGACGCAGGTTTTGAAGGAGCGTGCATTTGGCATGCTGGCTGCAGGAATGTCCATATTCAGCCAGTTTTGCAGTACCTGTACATTCAGTCGGCCTCACAACCACAGATGTGTGTAACCACACCAGCCCCTGTGTTCATTGCCCATAACATATACCTGCCCATACCATAACATCAACGCCACCATGGGCCACTCGATTCATAACATTGATGTCAGCAAACCACCCACCCACGCAACGCCATATGCAATGTCATCTGCTATCTACCCTGTACGTATAGTGAAAACCAGAATTCATCCATGGAGAGAACACCTCCCCCATGTGCCATTCACCATCAGATGTGAGCCTTTGCCCACTCGTTGTTTACCCATTACGATAACCGTCCAGTCAGGTGGAGACCGTGATGAGGACGATGAGCATTCAGTGGAGCGTCCCTGACACGGTTTCTGACAGGTTGTGCAGAAATGTTTTGGTTTTGCAAACTGTTTGTTGCAGCAGCTGGTCTCAGATGATCTTGGAGGTGAAGATGATGGATGTGGAGGTTCTGGGATGGTGTGGTTACATGTGGTCTGTGGTTGTGAGGCTGGTTAGATAGATGTACGGCCAAACCCCTTTGGAGATGGCTTATGGCAGAGAAATTAACAATCAATTCATGGGCAACAGCTCTGGTGGACGTTCCTGCAGTCACCACATCAACTGCACGCCCCGTCAAAACTTTCAACATCTGTGGCGTTGTGCCATGTGACAAAACTGCACATTTTAGAGTGGCCTTTTATTGTGGTCAGCCTAAGGCACAGCTGCACCATAACCATGGTATCTAATCAGCATCTTGATGGGACAAACCTGTGAGGGGAATGGATTATCTCGTTAAAGGAGAAGTGCTCACTAACACAGATTTACACTAATTTGTGAACAAGATTTGCGAAAAAAGTTCTTTTGTGTTCATAGAAAAAGCCTCAGATCTTTGAGTTCAGCTCGTGGAAAATGGGAGCACAAACAAAAAAGAGATGCATTTACATTTTTGTTCAGTGAACAAACAAAATCTGATAAGTTGCTGAAAAGTTTTTTTCAATCATTAATCAGTTTAATCAGGCAGGTGGTAGTGGTGGTGCAGAGGTTAGAGAAGGTGGGCTTGTGATGGGAGGTTCGCCGGTTCGACTCCCCAGACAGACAACAACAAAATATGGGTGGGACACACACCTGCTTCCACCCCTCTGGGCCCTTGAGCAAGAGCTTTACACCCTACATGGCAGCTCTCTGCTCCACACAGAGGGCTGTGGTAGCTCGGTGGTCTGGACGCTTCAACAAGGGTGTCCTGTGTAAAAACAATTGTCAAGTCTTCATGCGACTTATTCTCTGTAGTGACCCATGAAGAAGGGAGCAGCTGAAAGAAGAAAAAAAGGTTTAATCAGGCAATGAAGGCACAAGAGGGGGGAGCATGCATGCAGCTGGTTATGTGCAATAAAAAAAAAAAAAACGAAGGACTCAACAAACCGTCATTGCAACATTCACTAAGTGCACTTTGACTGACAAGAAGAGTGAATGGTTGATAAAAATGACTGACGCCGTTTCATAATATTTGACCAAAGGTTTGAGTCCTTTACAGTGTTCGCATGTCAATAAGTTTGTTTGCATCTTTGTTTATATTTGTGTTGCAAATTTGAGGTCAATTTTATCAGGTGACGGTGTAATATGTTCTGAAGAGTCACACGTTTAAATGACTCCTCTGGTAAAATAATTTGTTAGGCAGTTCTGTTTGGTTCTAATGAGGACTTTCAGGGAAATCCTGACCTTTGGTGACACCTAGAGAAAAACGTTTGTGCTTACATTTGATCCAGCGGTGTCACTGCTATTCACTGTGACGCTGTTTGAAGCAACCGATTCACCTTTTGCTCAGAAGTTCATCATAAATAAAAGATGACAAATATGCCTCACTTGCTTGCACTAATACGTGCTGCTATATGCAAGCTGCAATCATACTTGAAATGTCCTCTTCTTTTTGCCAAGTTATTCTGTCTAAAACCTGTTTGCAAACACTTTGTCTTGAGATAATACATATAACTTTGAGGTTATGTCACCCATCAGAGTCCAGGACAAGTGACTATCCAAACATGCATTGTAAAAGTGGAAGGAAACAGGTTATTAATCTGTCACTCTGTCACAATAACCATTTCACATCCTCACTGTCATATGCATTGTTTCAGACAGAAAAACATTTAATCAAAACCTACCTGGAATATTTAAATCCTGAAAAGCATCACATTTGTTTTAAGGAGGTGAAAGTGGTTGTTACTGATCCGCAGCAGTGGCTAGAACAACAAATAATAATCATAATTATATATCCATCCATCCATTCAGCCATCCACCCACTCATGTATATATCTATATACAGTATATATATCTATATATATCTATATCTATCTATATCTATATCTATCTATCTATCTATCTATCTATCTATCTATCTATCTATCTATCTATCTATCTATCTATCTATCTATCT
>JARVLU010000599.1:14760894-14771432 GCA_031762415.1 Simpsonichthys santanae | reverse complement strand
CTGTTCCCATCACTGCACCCTGTATTCACTGGTTAATTGGACATCATTAACTTCACGCAGACTCTCTCACTGGCACATTTTCATCTTTAAATCACTTCTTAGTCTGTTGTCTTCATACATCTCCTCCTACATGTCACTGCGTGAGTGCAGCTACAGCGTGTGCACTCAGGACATGATTACCTGCAGTGTTCCCTCAGTGTAGACTGAACTAGACAAAAGGGCCTTCTCCTACTCTGCTCCTGTTTCCTGGAATATTTTGCAAAAACATCTGAAGCTCTCGACTATGACCTCTCTAAGCGGCTTCAAACATCTGCTAAGTTCCTGGCAAGAACCAATGCAGACATGTTCCTGTTTTCAGTTTTCTACAAAGTACTTTGACTCAGCCGTTCCAATGAATCTCCATTTCTTTTTTCTGAGCCATTACTTGGTGGATTTGCTTGTGTGCTGTGCATCATTATCCTGCTGAAAGGTTTGCTTCCTTTTCAACTTCTAACTTTCAGGTAGCCTTTGATGTGATGAAGGATGTTTAGGTGAATCAACAAAATACGAGTTATTTCGACAGTGAACAAAACCCTAACTTTGACTTTTACACCACTGTGCCCACACTAACAAATTATTTTCTGGAATTTTTTTTTCTTTTGGACTGTGTCACATCAATCTCAAATACATATTTTTTCTTAGTTTTTTTTTTTTTCTCCAAATTTCTACACGTCTAAATTAAACTAAAAAAAATTAGTATAAAAGCTTAACAAGAAAAAGTTTAACAAGGACTAAATGTTTACAAGTCTGCATCTACTTATAGTTTAATTAGCAAATTTCATTATCTGTTCAACAAACTATACTGTATTTATATACATTTTTTGAAACTTTTATAAATGAAAACATGCACTGCTTTTACAACTGCTTTGCATTTTTTATTGACTTATTCATGAAGGTCATGTTCATAGAAATCGAAATAAACACTGTTCACAGTTAAAGGTATTTGTTTCAGTGCATTACCTTTACAGACGTGAAAAAAAAACAAAATCAAATATCTTTCAAGTATCTCACAAACTTCAGACGTTTCAACGGCCGCTCGTCATGTTGTGAAGACAACGATGACCTGTTTTTCTTTTTGTGCATGCTGAAGTCGATTGTGAGGAAACTTCCGTTTCACTTCAAGATGAAGAGCGGCACTGTACGACACACACTAGCGGGCACACGCCCACACACATGGACAAACACACTGCAGTTTGAAGAACGGAAGACATTTTGTTCGACGGTTTCAGCTGCTCGTGTCGTAATTGATTCCTCTCAGTCACGTTGATAACCACGCACATTTTAAACCAACAGAGCTTGACTAAGAGCAAAGGAGACTCTTCTCACCGAGTGCAGATAATTTCCAGGCACTTGAGGGTACTTCTAGATGTCCAGTGAGATAAGTGAACACGCACACACACACACACACACACACACCCTTCAGTACATTTAACTACAGAGTGCACAGTTCAACAGAGAACAAAAATCACTGTTTGGTGTGGGGGTCAAAGGAAAGAAAATGAGAATTTTAATGAAAACTGGAAGCAACAAACCAGCATTTTCCTGCAAAGCAACACATTTCAAAACAGATCTAGAACACATAAAGTGGAGCAGTATTAATGTTGCTATCACGAGTCAAATTCACCATCATTGAATAAACACAGATTCTCATTATGCGTCAGATGTAGGCAGAAATCTCTTCCATTCGTCCAAAATGGCACGAGCTAATTCAGTTAGTAATCGCTCTTTATAGTGTTCAAATGACAGAAGTTTTAGACGAGCCGTGGCCTACATACGATGCACTAAGTAGGGGGAGAGGGCAGCGAGGAAGAGATTGAGACAGGAAACGAGAAAGTGTGTGAAGACAGAGCGAGCGATCGGGGCCACGGCAGAGACCAGAACAAGTGTGTTAAAGAGATGAAGGAGAGGCACTTGAATGCAGGAGGAGACGGAGTGAAAGGGAAAATGAAAATGTATTCCCGAACAGATGCGATTAATCAGGAATGACTTTTCCATCTTGTGTTGCTCAGCTCGTAATGTCTAGCATTAAGTAATGACATCATAACTCTGTCCGCCTTGAATTTATAACTTTGATACGTGGGGGGAAACCCACTAAAGTGACCCAAAGGCGCAGACAAACAGGGCTTTACAGTGTGTTGATATTAATGACCGGACTCAAATATTTCAGGCTTGTAATAAATACTGCACTGGGCGCAGCAGAATTCCTCATCTACCTGTCATTTAAAATCTGAGAGGGCAGCATGAAAATAGGAAATAAAAGAGCGCGTGTATATCATGTGAAACAGCACGTCCGAGCTAGAAATTATGAACATCATAAAAAGCGTTTCAGCTGACCCAGTTGAGAGATTCCCACCTACTATAATGCATAACTAAATGCTACTGTATGTTGAGCTTATTTTGAGTTTTTTTTTTCTTTTGAATGTTTTTTTTTATTAATTTCTATTTAAACCTGACATTTATCAATTAAACTCTACCTGGATGCTTCCATCCTAAATTTTGTAGGCTAATAAAACAATTTTAGTCCTTCCACTTCAGCCACAGCAGTAGCTGTTCTGTTACCTTGTTGTGCCGACGCCTCGCAGTGGTGGGAGCTGAGGGTTATTTCATAACACAGGATTACTCAGCCAGCCAGCTCTAAAAATAAGCATGAAATGAACCTCTCAAATGGAGTTCATAATGAAAGATTGGTTGGTGTGACTACATGACATCCATGAAAGCCAATATCCAAATTTAATTTGACAGATTATTCAGAACATCAGCAGCTATAGTACATTTTCACCATTTCCAGCAATAATGTCTACTTCTTTTAGCTGGTTTGTTATGATAACAGTCATGCTATGTGTAATGGGAGCTTTGGTTCCGGCACTGATTCTCCGCTGAGACGGCTTCATATTTGCAAAAATTGTGGCACAGATGTTTCATTTATTTATTTATTTTTTTAAATTCAGACTTAATGTGCAAAATAAGACTTTTAAAATGGGGGTTTTGTGGAGAAGTTATGAAAAGTTGATGTCTTACCTGCTGTTAAAAGTTATTTTGAAAGACCTCAGTTGGGACAAAAAGAGTCCAAGATTCATGATTTAGTCTGAGTGCAGCCAAGGTCAACGTGGATTGCTGCTGTCTTAAAATAACAACAGACTCAACATTTTAATAATAATTAGTGCATTTTTTTATAAACCTTTACCAAAACAAACAAACAAACAAAAAACACAGCAATTATGTAATCAAAATGTTGTCTCTCAGAACTAAAGTGTTGGAGTTCATTCAATATGAGGCTGGTTTGTTTTAGAAAACACACAGTAATGCTGTCATGACAATCAAATGTACATTTATGATTAGATTTTTAATGATTTTAAGCATTTCTTCTCAGTGTGGCTCTTCCTGGGCCAATCAATCACAGATCACACTAATCTGATATCCTAAAGTATGAACAGGTTTTAGTCCAAAACATTGATAAAAACCTCTATATGATCCTATTTATTTATTTATTTAATTATTTATTTTTTTATTTCTTTATTTCAAACAGAGATTAAAAGTAAAAACGAAGAAAGAAAAACTACAAACTAAATGATAATAAGACAAATAGCCATGCCAATTAACATGCAATTTTACACAACTTGTTGGAAAAGAAGCAGGTAGAAGATAAAGATCTTGTGATTTCCTGCCCCGTCACACATCAATATACAATCAATTTAGTCTGAACTGCTTTATTTAATTTTTAATTGTTTAGTTTTTGTTTGAGGATGTCAAGGGATAGACGAAGATAATTTACTGGTTAGTTTTAATCAAATTTAGATTACTTGAGGAGTGAAGGATGATGGGATTTAAAATAGATATGGAAATGGCTCTAAAATAAAATAGGCTTGAATAAAAGTTTTTATTCTTTATCTGTTTAGATCTTAATTTGCATGTTTTGGTGGTTTTCCTATATTACATGTTTTGACAGAAGGGGAAACCACTTAGTGTTGACAAAGCCAGTCATTTACTGGAAATTTGTCATTTCCTAAAGGACACTTAAGCAAGGTGGAGACTCTTCAGACTGAATAACGACTCTGTATTAAATGACGGCGTCTATCTGCTACAAGCTGCAGCTTTAAACCTGGCTGTGTCAGTTTTAAAGCTTCTGCCCCTCAGTGGATATAAATGCTAATACGTATATCTGTTATTGTAGCACTTTTGTTAATATTGCATTATTTCTGCCACGCTGCTGCTCTTTAGCATGACATTTTCTATAAGCTGTAGGCTAATAGCTGGCTAACGGGCTAACATTAAGCAGGCTAATGTGTCTGTTAATGTTGCATTAGTGGTATTTCAGCTTTTCATATGCTTAGTTTTATGGTTTAAGGGCAAAGTGCGTCTGTGTTTTTGACATTGTTGGCACACACCTACACTCCTTGTGTGTGTGTGCACTCTATATGGAGCCAATGAGATACATTTCCATTTCAAAGTGACGAGTCAGCAGCAGGAGAAGCTACTTTCTTGCGTTAATGCGATTTTAAGGGAAAAGTGCGACAGTGAGTCACACGCACAGAGAGAAATACAGCACATAGAGCCTCAGTAATAATTACTGTGCACTTTGTCAAGGGGCTCAGGTTGTTTATTAGTGTCTCTCTGCCTCTGTGTTCCTCGCTCTCTAAATGCCAACCTTTCTCGAACTTCCTGTCGATCCACCTGCACTCATATGTCTGTCGCTTATTTTCGAAACAGTTCTGCGTTTTAATGCTTCTGGCATTAACAGGCTTTCTGCTGGAGAAAGTGCACGAGTATACCGTAAGTTTAGAAGAATAACAGTGAATAAAGCCTCCGTGTGCAACCTGTGGCTGACTGTTTGTCTCAGCTATCAAAAGGAGAAACGCTTGTGGCTGGGGTTACAACAGGAGGCGTTATGGAGAAAAGCGAGGGGATTGCTTTGTGCCCGGGTGCCTCTTTGTGTGTAAATGTCCACACGTAGGCTAAAAGTGCGTGTCGCTGCCACGTCCCAGCATCATTCGTACGAACGCAGCTTTTCTGTGCGCAACCGAGCGGGAGCTGTACAAGCTGCGTGTCACAATAATGTGGTGCCGCAAGTTGAGAGTGAATTTGTTTGTTTTGAATGCATGTATGTGCATTAGTGTTTGCTTGTGTACACAGGCTTGCATGAGTGGGTGTCTTTGCTTCTGCGAGTGAGTCCATGCAAGAGAATTTAAACGGCACGTTTCCTTAAAGTCATAAAGTTTGTGTGTGCAAAGGAACGGAGGCAAATCGAGGCATCTGAACAACTCAGTGTGAGCGTGTGCTCATTGTTGCAGCATTTTATGTGTTTTTTTAGCTATTAACCTTAATTGTTGTTTGTGGGTTCATGCAAATTTAGCTCAGCGTTTTGCATGTGAGCTTGAGTATATAATGCGTTAGCCACAGGCTATCACTGCTCCAACAGCAACGCTCATATTCTATCTATTTTTAATGATTGGTAATGGTAGCTAGTGTTGAACCTTCATCGTGAGCACACGGCAGAGTGTACAAATCAGCTGTGACACCGGAGACAGGAGAAGGGAGGCTGAAAAATAGATTTGAATGCAGAGGGAGAAGAAACAGGAAGTGGTGTTAATAGAGGTTAGCTTGAGAAAACCAAATACATTGAGACAGAACTGTAAAGGTCCCAAAGCACACTGTGTCACTGCTGCAGCTCTGCATGGAGGACAGTGTGTGAAGAAGAGGAAGGAGGTGAGAAACTGGCCAGCAGGCCTGCAGTACTGACTGATTGATTTACTGGCTAAATGATTGGCTGGTTGTTAAACTGATTGACTGACTTGCTGGCTGATTGCTTGTGTTACAGGCTGGCTATGTGGCGAACTGAGACAAATGTTGATTTTTGAAAGGCACTTTTTTTTTTTGCAAGGCACCTCAGTATGGGCTGAACAAGAGAAGGTAGAAAGAACTGATAAGAAGGATAAAAAAAGGGCAGAAGCTTTTAATTGTGTTTAATCTCAACAAACATACTGATTTGAGTTAGTTTCCAGGGTCCAAAGGTCATGAAAGGTTCTTAGCATTTAATGGCTGTTAAATTGCCTCTTGTTAAATTTAAATTTGATTTGTTTCCATTAAAAGACCACAATGCGCTTTATTGGCAGCGCTTCCTTGAGCGATTCTTGAGGGAAATCTAAGGAGTCAATCCGCTGTAATCCAGTAGAATGAAATCAAACTTAAATCAAATCGAAATGAATTGTATTGAACTAAACTGGATTACACAAGACAATAGAAACATTCCAAACATTTATCAATATAAACAAAAAAAATGAATAAAATGGCTTGAAATTAAGAAATTGTTTTTGCTATGCGCACAGGTAAAAGTGTAAAGTGAGCAATGTTGCTCTGTCAAGTCATCACAGAAATTAATGATGCGATGGAGAAAAACGGGCAAGATAATATGAGCAAGTTAGGGGAGCAAAAGAACGAGTGAAAAAGAGATGACAATATAAAGAAGGATGAATATATTTGAAATGGAATAAGGAAATAAGAGTTGTGAAAGGCAGCAGGACTCAAGCTAAATCAAACACACACAGTTGCAAAAAACAGATTTTGCTTTGTCCTTTACCATCAAATCTGAACAGTGTCAACTGATTTTTTCTTTAAATCTGACAAACGAGGGCTAAATAACATGGCATTTGTCCTTTTTTTTATTTTTATTTATTTATTTTTTGCTTGAGTGTGTACTGATTTTAAATAAAGCAAACAAATTTACCAGCACTATGAAGAGGCAGGAAAGACTCTGATGCTGGCACTCAGAGAAGTGGGGCAGTCAAACCAATATCTCAGGAAGTCAAAAACACAACATTGGTGACATCAGTGTAAAGGAAAATGAGTGAGGGACAGAAAACACATCATCATTCTGAATTATTTAGATATGAATGAGTGACAGTTTGCAATATGTGCTGAAATTATACGGTGAAACTGGCATTAAAGCATCATTTTTGTGTTCATTTGAGTTGGGGAAATGGTTGCTGCAAGACGGACAACAGTGCATCCAGGTTATCTTGTACTTCTTCTCATAGAGCAGCCTGGCTTTCTCTCACATTTGTACCAATTCTGCCACAAACGGATGTGCACAGATGAAATGAAGCACATCTTCAGCACATTAGAGAATGATGAACTTCTTTAAGGAGTTCTAACATGTCTTGAATGTCAAGAAGCAAACAGTTCCTTCTTCCCCACCCATTTTATTTTTCCTCCCCTCTCCTCCATCTCTTCTTTCATCCCTTTTGCTCTTTTCACTCGACTTCATGCTTTCCTCTTCCCTGATTCTTCACTTTGCTTTATATATTTTTTTTCATTTAATATACTGTTTATTTGAAATGTTCCCTCCTATTCATTTTTGCTGATCTGTTTGACTCTCGGGCGGCGCTGTTGGTAGAGCTGCTCTATCAACAGCGCCGCCCGAAAGTCAAGAGGATCAAGGTGGTGCAGCATTAGAGAAGGTGGGCCTGTGATCGGAAGATCACACATGCACTCACACCTGCCTCCACCCTCATTTGCCCCTGTCCAGGCCCTTGAGCAAGGCCCTTAACCCACCATCTGCTCCTCCAGGTGCCCTAGATAGCAGCTTTCTGCCCCACACAGAGGGCTGTGGTAGCTCGGTGGTCTGTGGTTGCGTCATGAAGGACGTCTGGCTTAAAAAATATTGCCAAGTCTTCGTGTGACTTAGTTGGCTGTGGTGCCCTCTGTTGAAGGGAGCAGCTGAAAGAAAAACACAACTGTTGGTAGAGCCGCTGCCTCTCAGCGAGAAGGTTGCAGGATCGAATCCCGGCCTGGAGTCGTTCTAGGTGGAGTTTGCATGTTCTTTCCGTGCATGTGTGAGTTCTCCAGATTCCTCCCACAGACCAAAAATGTGCATGTTAGGCTGATTGGTAACTCTAAATTGTCCCTAGGTGTGAGTGAGAGAGTGAATGTTTGTTGGGCTCTTTGTGTCCCTGTGATGGACTGGAGACGTCCACAGTGTCCCCCGCCTCTCACACCGTGAAGCGGGTGAAGATGATGGATGGATGTTTTGTTCTCAATTTTTATTACTTCGCTCTGTTTGCCAGTCCATTTCTTCTATTTGATTGGTCAACCCCCCCCCCCCCCTCCCATCTGCTTAACTTTCCTCATATTCTCATATTCTTATCTCTTGCTTGGTCTTCCCCTTGCTCCCTCTGTCTCTCCCTCTGTGTGTCTCTCTGCCCTTTCGGGTCCTTTGATTAGGTTGTTGGCATTTTCATTGAGATGTCTATATGACCACTGGAGTAACTCTCCTGTCACAGTCTCGTCCGGCCTCTTTCTACATCTTCTCTTTCTGTCTCTTCATTTTCCATTTCTGCTTCGCAGCATTTCCTTCCTCATCACCCTCCCCAACCTTTTATTTTTCCGACTTTATTTTATCCTCCTCCTGTGCTGCTCTCTTCCATCTGTAATCTTCCCCTCTTTCTTTCATCTCTTTCCCTTAATGTTTATTTCTGTTTTCCTGTGGAGGCTCCAGAGCAAAACTATTAGTGAGGCATTAATTTCCTGAATCACTAACCACATACATTTTTACAAATTGTGTTTCATTTTCTGTGAAAATTAAACAACATATGTTGCTTGATATTTAATTGATTGCTGTTGTTGTTGTTGTTTTTGTTGTGTGCAAGTGTGTGTGTGTGTGCACAAAGGTGTGCCTTTTTTCTCCCTCCCGCAGGTCGAGGTTGTGTCTCATGAAAAACAGTCCAGTCTAATAAATCAGAGAAAAGGGCGGCTCCCACACCCATAAACTCCACCACCCGACAGGTGTCTAGATTGGATTTATAATTTGATTTGAAGTAATAATTCTCAAATAATGCTCCAGATTAACAAAGTTAAATTAGAGGGGAAAAAAAGTTCACTGAAGTAACTCTAAAAAATACAAAAGTGAAAAACCAATTAAAATAAAAGGTACAAGCAGGGATTGAACCCACAAACACCTGATTACCGACACATTGCTTTAACCATCAGCAATACTTAAATTAAACCTTACCATGTCGATTAAATGTCTAATTTTTTTGAATTTCCTATGTTCTCAATTTTCTATTTTTATTTTCTGGTCCTCTCTGTCTGTTCCAAATGGATTTAAACAAGATTTCTACACTGTTGGACTCAGCAGGTTTCACTGCTACTATTCCTGCTTTAGAACTTGTATCAGGTTTAGTGTTAGTGGTTGTTTCAATGCTCTAAAATCGTCCGAATGTGTCCACAGGGAAAAAAATCAGAGGATACAAATGAGACTCTATTGGAATTGGCTGTTCGGATCAATGGCGATATGTTCCGATCCGCTTGATGAACGCAGGTCAGTGAATGGTTACATAACGGTAAATAAGTAAAAAACTAAAAATGAACCAATAAAAATAAATTTAAATGCCATTTAAAATGGTCAAAATGGAAAAAAAAATACACAGAACAAAACGATACACAGCAATCTCAGGAAATAATTTACTTTGTTTAACAGGAGGAACTACTTTATATTGCAAATTTATTTATTTTTGCCTGCCCTTATAAACATGCTGTTTCCACCTCTACACTTTCATCCTTCTTGTCTTTTTAAAACTCTCATTTCCTCCTTTTGCATTTGCTGAACCACATCCAGAGATCATTTGTCTAAATGTCAGATGGCCACACCAGCCAATGTTGGTATTATAAACAGCTTTCTGGATGATAACGTGGAAAGAGAGACACAGGGAGTGAAAGAGTGCAGGCAGGGGTGAGTGTGGGGTGGTGCGGACTGGGCTGATGCTGCAGTTTTCTTGTGTTTCTGGCAGCAAAGCAAAATTAGATGATGTCTGAGAATGGAGAGAAATGTTTGAAAATTATTAGTGGTGTAGAACGGCGGTAAGAGGAAGGAGAGAATGAGTTGGCTTTTAGAGAAGACGAAAAATGAGATAAGAGAAGTTGAGCAGAGAGGACAGGGTGGGGAAAAATGGGAGGATAATGAGAAAAAAGAATGAAAAAGAGGGAGAGTCTGCTTGCCTACATTGCCTCTAATCTGTTGATGGTTGAGGAGAAGCAGACAATAACCCATTATCTAAGCTGCAGCAGTATGGCACAGCAGCGCGTTTGCATAAGACATCTCCAGGATGCACTCATACAGAAACAGATTGGCATACAAATCAATAGTTTACCTGAGGCAGATAATAACATATCACCACACACAAAACCATCAAGTTAATAGAATGCAAAAATTCAACGTGAGTAAAACAGGCAAGGCCTTCATAAGCACAATATTTAAATTGACAACAAAAGCCTTATAAAGCTGAGTAAATAGCGAAATGTTGTTTTATTAGATAAATATTGGATTTAGATTTGGTGTAATTGGCAACTTGGACGATCACCTTCTCATTGCAGATGTGGCAAATTTTCTCAGTTAAGCTGTAAAGTTTCTCTTTTTTACATAGTTATTTTTTTTTCCTGCAGTAATGCTGTGGTTTAATCTCTCAAGGCAACAGGATTCCCATGAAAATCACAAGCTCATGGTTTAA
>JARVLU010000599.1:14738514-14749249 GCA_031762415.1 Simpsonichthys santanae | reverse complement strand
GACTGTTCTGTGATTATTTGACTTAGAACTAAATTAAAAAGTCTCTTGATGACTAATTTTGAGTTCTTGGATCAACTCAATGGAATTATATAGGTCTGTCATCAGAAGGTCATCTGAGGCAAGATGGACGGAGGAGGTTATCTCACTACATTATAGACAATCCAGGTCATAGCATTTCAAATTGCATGAACAGGAGGCAACTGGACTTTTCTTTTTTGGTTAATTTCAACATGATAAAAAAAAAAAAAAAACAGTTTCCCCTCTAATAAAGAACCAAGATATTATTACCTTTGGTGTTTTTTTTTACATATTTTTTTGTATTTTGAGAAACGCGTGCACACCCACCTTAAAAAAAAAGATTAATTTACCATTGCCTTTTTTTGTTCTCTGCCGTTCATTATGACTATGCAAATGATGATGCCACATTTTAACTGCGTCATGACTTAAAACTTGTCATATCTTAAACAAGATGATGAGCCAACAATAGAAGACATGACATGACATAATTATGCGATGTGATTAACACGTGAATGTACTAAATAATGCATGCAAAGCAACACATATAGGCTGTGGCCCAGATTAGAGGCTGCTTATTAGAAGGCTTTCAGAACCAGACTGTTGACTCTGTTCTTGTCAGTCACATCATATTCTTTTACTTTCTTACACTCTGCAAAGATGTTAAATCTTGACAGGAGCTGGAGACCTTTGGTCAGCTGCAGTATTACTGAAAACACAGCCGTCAGCAGTCATGTCCGACATTTCTTTTCTATTTTCCCGTGTTTTTTTTTTTTTTTTCCTCTTTCATCTTTCCTGAGCAGCAGGGATTTAATTGAGAATGATGGCTACCGTAGTTAATATTTTATAAAAATCACAATGCACTTTGTAATATTTTCTCTGTGATGGCAGCAGAGGTGTTTAGTTCCTCTCCTTTGGCTTTCCTGCAGTTTGAAACAATCAGCACACTCTTAGGCCAAATCTTCAAAGTTTGATTGCACATGCACTTCTTTTTTATTCAAACACACACAAGCTGCTGTGGCTGATTACCTATTTCAGGATTTAACTACATGCTTTTCATTGAGTGCATTTTTATGAAATCTGACAGTGGTTTTCTGTAATGGTTCTGAATACAGAAGAAGGAGAATATGAACACTGTAACACAATATTATACACTCCCTTCTTTTTCTAAATTAGATTCCTCAGGGAGTAAGTGACTTGCTTATGTGAGTTTCAATCCAACCGTAAGTTCTGAAATACAGTATGTACTGTGAAAATAAAGCTGTGATTGAGTTGTTTTAATTGAAGTTTTGCAGATGGGATGTTCAACATCTCTGGCCAAAAGAATTATTTTAATCCAGCTCTAACCCAGCCTTGGTTTCCACGTTGCTTTTCATTACGTACGACTTTAACACATGAGACATTAAAGGCTCCTCTTGCCTGAATCCTACTTGATCACTGCCTCCTCAAGTTTGAGTCTCGTGCACAACTTTGGCCAATCAACAAAATGAATCATCCACATTGTGGTAAAAGGAGAAAGTCTTTTTGACTGTCGCTCCTCAAAGGCATTTTTAGTCACATTTGGACCAGACACAGTAGATACTTCAACTTAACTCTCCAGTCCCCCCACACCAAAATAAGAGGCTTTTTCCAACCATTTTTTCCTTTGGTTCTACAGAGGACTGAGCTACATTTAAAGTAGCCAAATTAATCCTGTGAAGTGTGAAAACAGACAGAGAGCAGTGCAAAGAGGTTTGCTTCAGTTGAATTCCTTCAAAATCTGACCATGTAGCACTTTTCCACAGGGTCGTGTTTAGGTCATGCTGTTTTTGTCCTTTAGGATGTTGCTGCTGTGAAATATTGATGTTTATCTTCTTACATTTATCACTTTATCAAGTTTTGCTAATTGTATCTTGAATTGTTCTGAAACTCACACAGCTTGCAGTGAATGCTGACTTCTCAGTTGACCGTTATAATGGTTGCAAATAGCCACGTTTCACTATTAATATATTTTTTGCTGTATAAGTCATGTTTTTTGTACAATTTGCGTGCCCTGCAACTTATAGGCTGAAGCAATGTATCAATGGATTTTTTTCCACATATTTATAAACAAATCTTTGGCTGAGATGTGACCGCTTTCAATAATTCTGACTGAAAAAAATTGAACACTATCATTTTCAGCCACTAGATGGCACTCGAGTAGTAAGGCATGCCGTTGTATCATGTAATAGGTAAAAGTGGCTATTAAATTCAATTCAGTTTATTTATATAGCGCCAAGTCACATCAGAAGTCATCTCAGGGCACTGAACATAAACATCCACACATAAAAATAATGTTAACACTATATATCTGAGGAGCTGACTGCTTTGAATTTAATGACATAATCAGTTTGCCATAGACGTCCATCGTCATCTGCCTGGAGCAACCGAATCAACCTCATTTCACTACACAGCTCCAGTTCAACTGAGACACACCTTTACTATAAAGTCCAGCACACAAATTATTTTTTTAGTTGGTTATCTTGTTAAATTTTGAATGAATGGACAACAAGTCGCCCTCGGTGTGTCCACGTTTTTGTGTATCAGCTTTTGAAAATGCAGCTGATTTGACCGTCAAAGTGCATTTATTAAGCAAAATATAGACTGAGATATAACTTTACTATAATTTAAAGCAAACAAATAATTGTTTTTAATTGTTAATATTGTCAAATTTTCATTAAAGTCCTCCCGTACACACTCGCACGGCCGCAATTTGGCAGCCCATCGATTTTTGGCACAACGCTGGCCCACATTTCCGAGTTCAGCACACATTTCTGGGTTGTCAGCGATGTCGCGTAATAAAAGCGATGTGTCAGCGGTGACACATAATAGATGTGAAGTATATGGCGAAGTGACATAGTTATGGATTTGTCCACTTTATTAGACAAATTTGGTCTGATGCAACTTATAGGGAGGTGCGACGTGTACGGCGGAAAATACGGTACACAAAAAACAACAACCGTGTCTGCAGATTTTCATGTTGTGTAAAATTTAGTTCAAAAGTGGTATTAAAAATACATTAGTGAAAACATTCTTCTTTTGAAAGCTCTTTAATATTCTTGATGCAAATTAAATCTAGCAGCAGAGTAAAGTGAATGATTTCAGTTTCTTCTATTTAAACATAGTGGAGAAAAACTGGTTTAAGTTGAACGGTGTTTTGGATCGATAGCTCTGACCTCGGCCTTTTCCTTCAAGTAAAAAATTGGTTTCTTTTCAATAGTATTTCTGATTTGGATGATTCTTCGAACCTGCTGCTTTAGAATGCAGCCACGCTCAAAGTCCTGTCTAGGAAGCTATACATGTACGTGGAAGTGGTGTGATCGTTTTGCATGTGACATGTTCTGCCAAGGTTTCCTCGCCAGCCCACACCTCCTTGGCCCACGCGTGTCAGCACCAGTAATGACTACACAATTCCTCTTCTTCATATCTACAGGATTAAGGGTACATACCCTGCTTTGTAAATGATATCATTGCTCAGACATAAAGTATGAACATTCAGCAGGGGTATATCATCCATCTTCTCTTTTCTTTTCTTCTCTTCTCTTATTTTCTCTTCTTTTCGCTCTCTTCTCTTCTCTTGCAGCCAACTTGTCATCCCTGTCAGTGATTTACTGACTTTCGAACATTTGCTCAGTGACATTAATTCTGAAAAGTGACAAGCAACAAATCAAAGTACTTTTCTGGTGCATCAAAGAAAATGTCGCTTGACGTGAGCTGTCATGATTAATATGCTTATTAGCATGTGATGGTCTCAAAGCAACTTTCTGGAAAATCTGTAGAACTTTGAAAAGGAAAGCATCAGTGTTGCCTGTTTTTTGTGGAAGTGTATAGCAAATAGCTCTTTACAGTGAGAAAAAAAATTACAGCCTTTGTCAATTCTTATTTTATCTCTTAGTAACAAACGAAACATTTCATAAATATATTGCTAAATTCAACAGCAGCTCTTTCTCCATTAAGTTGGTGCAGTTGAGCTCATCCTACGTGCCGCAGAAGCAACTGAAGCTTTAGCTCGACTTTTCTATTTAGTGTATTTTTATAATGGGGCTTGAAATTTTAATTGTAATTTTTTCATCCACTACTCATGACGCAAAAATGCTGTGATATGATTCAATAAAAGTAGAGTACACAAGTTGTTCACTTCATTGGTTGAAACAGACCATCATGTTCTTAGATGACACAGCAGGCCAACACAAACTCTTACAAGTTTACTTTTACGTATGGGTTGTCTATTTTTTGCAAGTGCACAGCTTAAGTCATTTTCTTTCAAAGTATATCACCTAAAAATCTTGATTTTTGAGGACCAGAAAGTTCATACCCCTCAGCTTCCTTAGCTAGAAAACCTTATGAATTGGCTTTTCTCTGTATGTGGCTGTTTCTGCAAAGTGCCCTGAGACAATGTTGTTGTGAATTGGTGCTATACAAACAAACTGAATTAAATTGAATTTACATTTTATGATGGATTAGCATTAAGGGGAATAGTGGCACAGAGGTTACAGAAGGTGGGCCTGTGATCGGAATGTCACCGGTTCAACTCCCGGTATTGACAACAAAATGTGAGTAGGACAGGTGAAACACCCACACCTGACTCCACCCTCATCTGCCACACTCTGGGCCCTTGAGCAAGGCCTTTAACCCCCACCATATGCTCCCCCAGGCAACCTAGATGGCAGCTCTCTGCTCCACGCAGAGGGCTGTGGTAGCTCGGTGGTCTGTGGTTGTGTCAGGAAGAGCATCTGGCTTGATGACAATTGCCATGTCTTTGTGCGACACTGTGGCGACCCCTGAAGAAGCGAGCAGTCGAAAGAAAAATAAATAAATAAAAACACTCTTTTCTCTAGTGTGGATGTAATAAAGAAAGGGGAGGACTAAAAACTTTGGAAAAGGGTGACATGCAGTTCAGCCATAGTTTATTAAAGTGTCTTGTTGCTAGCTTACGTTTAGCAAATACAGTAGTACCTCGATTAATGCGGGGGTTATGTCCTCCCCCTCTCCTGCAATAGGTGAAAAAACTGTGCAGTAGGAACACTATTTTTATTTTAGTATTTGTGTGTATTTATGTACATTTTAAGGCTCTATAAACCCTTCCCACACTCATAAATGATCATCGAGCTTCTGGAAACTTCAGGATTATTTGCAACATTCCTGCCAGTTCTGTGAGTTTAATAAATTGCATAGATTTGCATTGCAAAACAATCCCTCCATTTCAGCAGAAAGCAGCGGACAGTAGCACTGTTGGCTTCTGGGTAGTATGATGTAGTACTATACTACATCATACTGTGTTATGTTCTTTGTAGTGGCACAACTTCGAGAAACAACAGTACTCATCCAAACACAGATTGAAACAGATTATTAAACCAAGTGCCAAATGTAGTATTGTTTACAGTTTTTACAGTGGGGGAAGTAATTATTTGATCTCCTGCTGATTTTATAAGTTTGCTCACTTGCAAAGAAATAAGCAGCCTCTACATATTTTGTAGTTTCATTTATGGTGGCGAAAGACAAAATAGCAACTAAACAGCAAAACTAAAACAAAACATTACAGTTAGCAATTCTTTTCAAATCTCTGATTTAAAAAAAAAAAGTACAGTATTTGATCCCTAAACACAGCTTAGTAAATCACTCTTTAAGAATTGCTTAAACATTTTTTCAATTGCTACATAAATGGAAAATAATCTCGACAAAATACATGCAGATATCACTTTAGTTCTGTGCCTCCTTGGCTGTTGGATAGCCAGTAAATTTTTAATGCCAAGACAGTGTTTGGACAAGATGCAGAGTGAATATAAATCTGGTCCATAGTCAAAGAAAGGATGCTCAGTCATGCAACAGACTCTGACTTGGAAGCTTGCTGGATTTGACACGTAGCATTTTGTGTGTAAGTGTCTCACCTCTTGAACATGTTTCTGACTGCTGGCACCCAAACTTGATGTCCCCCTCAATAATTCAGGCAGTCATGTTCTATAAACACAGATTACTGCATTGCTTTGACTTATTCTGAGCAATGAAATGCTTTTTGCATCTGCCACAATGTATTACAACTCAGCATGGAGGTCAGTCACTCATGTCTAATGTCATAGTTAAACCAGCATTTTACATATCTGTAATACATAACAAACCACATTTAGACGCCATGTTTGATGCGTAACATAAGCTTGATAAAGTGTTTTTTAAATCTGAAACATCATCAGTAAATCAAATGCAAGCAAGCTAAACAATGTTTTTCCATCACAAAAAAAAAAAACAAAAAAAAACATGATGTCTATGTCTGTCTAATTCCCTTTGTGTGGCAAGTACTTTGTTCCAGACCTGTAGAAGAAAATATGGGAAGATGCACAGTAGCTGTTTTAGGCTAAAAGCAATAAAAACAGGCATGCATGAACTGAATCGTTGCAAATCTGGATGATAATCTGTATGATCTGGATGACTGAGGAAGGTAGCACTTTTTCATGAACCCTCATCATTAAAACTTACTTAAAAGTGCAAAAACTCAGCTTAATGGCGCAGACATGAAGGATGTCACATTCGCTTTTACAAAGAAATATATACTTCCTACTTCTGACATAGAAAACAATTTTATAGCAAAAAATAAAATAAAAACTAATATAGTCAAACAATCAAATTATTTACAACTGAAAATACAAAACTTTTTTTTTTTTTTTTTTTACTAATTTACTATAGGATCTTTGTGTAAAATGATTTTCTGACTAGGAAGTTAAAAGCAAATGCATAAAAAAACATTGTATTTGTACTTGTACTAACAGTTTTGGTATTGCAGTGCTTTTACCTGATTAATATGCTCTCAACTATTTCATTATTTTCCCCATAAAAAGCTCATTGAATATTAAAAAGTTAAATTTAACTTAAAAAATAAAACTTAAAAGTTACCTATTCAATCAAATAACCGTCTTTCTAAAATAGCTGTGTTCACTGATTAATTGTTTGAGACTGTAGCTTGTTCTTCTGCTTTTTATTTAATTTTTTACTGGACTTTCAGCCAAGAAAAGAAAGAAAAGTAAAAAGAAGAAGAAGAAAAAAAAAAGATGGAATGCTAGTCCTAGATTGAACTATGAATTCTGTAGCTTTGTGGCAGGTGCTCTAACAATGTTATATATCTCCCCAAAGGTTTTCAGGCAGATTTAATTTAAAGCCTTTCTGCGTGTGAAACACAAAAACATACCTAGAAAATCAGAAATTGATCCCACTGGCGGTGAGACCGCTAAAAAAAAAAAAAAAAAAAAAGGCACATGCAGCCATCGTGCACCACGACCATGATGCCATTGTGCAAATGCAGAGCTAGTCCTTTGTGAACTTGCAACTTCAATCACAAATCATTAGCATTTTGCCAACAGCTCTGGGGTTCATGAGTGTCAAGTTAAACCCATCCATCCAGGGCTTTTATTAGTAGGGCATTAGGCAGGCCAGGAAATGATCTCTGAGACAACACATTCAGTCCTCTCTTTGACTACCAGCTATTTCCCTCCAGTGGAAGATTGAGGGACCTGAGAAGAGCGAACAGATATAAAAACTAATTTGTTCCTGTACCCAATTGGATTTTTAACGCCTGGAAGTAATACTCGTGGGTGCTGGCTTTTTACTCTTCAAACGTGAAGGCTTTTATAGACATCCAGACGTACAGCAGGATGCGGTTGCATGGTGCTGTGATTCAGCTGCTGTGCTTTCTGTTCTGATTTCCATAATATGAAAAGTTTTATTTCAAAGAAAACCTCAATTTTTTTTTCTGTTTTCAACAATATGAATATAATCTGCCTTCACATTTGTTCAGCATCATTCCAACTTTATCTGAATGCTACAAAATGCCTTGCGGGTTTATCAAAACAGTGTCACCTTGGAAACTGGACTCTCTTCGCTGTGTGCAGTTATAGTGCAGGTAACTGATTTGTTGCATCATCTTTTAACAGAATCTCAGTTATTTTCTTTGCTAAGAAAAAATAATGGGCACTTTGCTGGCACTTTGTGGTCCTCAACCATTAAACTAAAAGGTCAGATTAAAAATTGAGCTATTCTCAAACAGAAGGTGTGTCAGCGCATCATTGTACAGCACAACTGAAAGGGAACAAAATGCAGTGTTGCAATGTGCCTCTAACAAGTGGATCTTCTCTTACCCTAACCCTCACCTCACCAGTGATGTGCAGGCAGGGGAGGCAGGTGAGGTGCCTCACCTGTCATCATGACAAGTAAAATACTAACAATGATGAGAAAACACATTTGACCACTCAACTGCTCTGTAAAAGTGTTTTATAAAACTGCTTTCTGAATTATTTCAACACTTCAATGGTCAAAATCACAGAATTTACACATCGTCTGTTCAAACAATGCAGGGTGAGGTAGTGTAGTGCTCTGCTTCACCTCTGGTGGCGCTGTGTCATATACAAACTTTAACGTAAGCGGTTGACATATGTCCATTGCTGTCTCTCTTTATATGGCCAATATGCATGTTTGATTACACATGTGCAACACATGCTGATATTCTACAGTCTGTCTAATATATTGAATGAATGTGTGTGACATATTTATTCTTTCTCATCCGTCATAAATGCACAGTGAAAATACACAGGGTGAGGCGGAAAGTACCTTGACTCACCGATAGGGGGCAGTGCTGCCCCATAGGGTCAATGAAACAGGTGCAGTCTGTGCATTCTTCTGTTACACAGAAGGATAGGGGTAAAAAGTCATATCTCAAAACTGAAGGATTTTTCTAAACTCATTCATCTTAAAATAAAGGTAAGATAATACTTTAAAAAATATACATATTTAAAAAGAAGAGTATGAAGTTGATTGAAGCACAATTAGATGCCTTTTTTTTATAAAGGCTAAATTGAAATAAAACTTTCTATTTTAGGTTCATATATGTGAGCATCTGATTCCAGATGAGTCAGTGCCTCACCTGTCACTGCACCTCACCCATGTTTAGCAGATACAGGAGCAAAGCAGATCAAGACAAGTTAGCAAGTTGTACTGTAGGTTAGCTTCACATGCTACATTTTGTTTAAACACAATTTCTAACCCTCTGTGATAAAAACACATTGATCCTCCAGTTAATTTTCTCTAATAAGCTTAAACAGTAATTTTAAAGTGTTCAAATTTTTTTTCAATATACCTGTATACATAATGACTGTTGGTTTTAAATGCTTTTTTAAAAAAACATGAGTCGTGTTGAGCTAAAATCCCTTCACAGTGCAATGCAACACACCTTTTAGACAATTTTCAGCACTGGTACATCAGACGTACGCTTTAGAGAACAGTAATATAGCCAATTTACTGGGAGCTTTATACTAAACGGGTTATCTACCCAAAGTAAATCGAAACATAGATTTTACTTCTCCCTTTTCAATATATTACTTAGTGTAAATCTTCAGGTCCTGTTTCAGTTGCACCTCTTGGAACAATAGTTTTCATTGACTTTTTTTAAAAATCAAGACGGACAGTGTTCACAGCTCACATAGCAAAACCCCTAAAAGTTCATCCGTGTGGCATGGCATTTACACAGACAAGATGTTATAATTTTAATGCAGCAAATGACATTTGTGCTCACTGAAGAAGGAGCAAACGAAAAAACTTTGATATGACTTATTGATTGCAATATTTGGAGGGCGTCACATGCATCTGGATGTTCATCGAGGGGAAATGGCAGCATTTACAACTTGCCAGTCAGTGATCTGGCAGAGAGACAGATATGGAGAGGAAGAGTGAGTGTGAAGAGTGAAGGGAGCGGGTTGAATTAAGCTTCCGGGCCCCAGAGGGACAAGCGCTCAGACATTTTAATCAATAACTGCAGCTCTATCAAAGGATGGCTGATAGGCTAGAGACAGAGGGATTGTTCTGCACACTCTGCATCACCACTAAGGAGTGACTCAACACTCTGGGACAGGGTGAGAAGCAAGAGGGAGGTAGAGGCACATGAATGAGAAGAATGACAGTAAATGAGAGAACGTCAGGTAGGGAGGCAGAGACTTGAACACAAGAACCAACAGCAGCTTTTTTCCACCTCAATACATTTTCAGCCTGGGTTGGTTATTTTCTGACACTAACTGAAAATTGAGAGTGCATGTGCAAAATCCATTTTCTGATGTAAGTTGACAGATTGCTGCAGCTTAAATGTACAGACTGTATTCTTCACTGTGTGTGTTGGACGCATACTGTGGCCTGACAGTGACAAGGTGCAGGATTTGAAACAGTAAAAAAGGAACAGAGTGCAAAAATCCAAAACATGCATTGACTTTTTTTTTATATTTTAGATGTGTTTCAAAGCATACTCAAGTCACAGCTGTTCTATAAATTTATATTTGAAATGCTGATCATTTGTTTTGCAGTAGACCCTCGCTACGTCGCGGTTTTTCAAAATAATATTGGACATGCCACACAACTGGCTGATTGACGGATGAGCTGGACAATTGGCATGGAATTTTTATTTAAAATAAATCATTTAAATTTATTCAGCCCCTTCTGCACTTGTGTGCAACACACAGCTGCAGGAGAAGCTTCTTCCTACTGCGTGTCAGACCTCCGCTCTGCAGAGGAGAAGTGGGCGTGGCTGAGAGTGCTGACAAGTGGCAGAGAGCAGCCGAGGCAGAGAGATGAAATCATGACATTCTGTGCTTTTTTTTTAAGAGCATTTAGAGTTTAGAAACATTGTTTAGAATATTGCAAGTGTGTGGGAAAGGTTTTAAACACCTTTATATAT
>JARVLU010000599.1:14403002-14415678 GCA_031762415.1 Simpsonichthys santanae | reverse complement strand
ACTTACGGCGCCGCCCCCAGTGACGTCATCACACCTTACGTTGTCTTTTTTATGCAGCATTTTATGGTTTTTTTTTTTAGGGTATTTTGTTAGCTAACAGCTTGGAAACACATTAAAACGGCGTTCTAAGTACGCTGTTGTTGTTTTACATTGAAAAAACGTGTTTAAAACAACATTTACGGCCGCCACGTGGTTAGCGCTCCGAGTTACTGCCGAAAATACGGCATTACGGCCACCACGTGGGTTGAGCTCCGACTTACGGCAAATCGAGTTAGGACCGCGCCGTAGGAACGGATCTCGTTCGTAACGGATCTCGTTCGTAACTCGGGGACTACCTGTATTTTAAATTATTTAACACCCCCTGCACCTTTGTGCAGCCCACACTGCAGGATAAGCTTCCTCCAGCAGCTCATCAGCTGATCTCCGTGCAGAGCAGAGAAAGGGGTGTGGCCGAGAGCACTTGCAGGTGGCTGAGAGCAGCGGAGGCATGGAGTGAAATCATGACATTCGGTTCTTTTTTAGTGTTTAGAGTTTAGAAACATTGTTTAAAATATTGCAAGAGTGTGGGATATCTAAGCATAAACACTAAAATAAACTGCTACTTACTACTTGTACTACTATCCCTACTTTGCGGTACTTCACTTATTGCGGGACTTCAGGGTATGGATCTCCCGTGATAAATGAGGGACTACTGTAATGTAAAATTGTTAGTGGTGTAAATGTAAACAAGGTTTGTTTGTATGAACCACATTTACATTGTGTTAGACCAGAGCTGTCTGAAGATGACAGAAATCCACTGTGGTTTCAGATTAGTTGTAAGTTCATCAAACTGTTTCTCCAATCTGAGGCCAAAGATCTATCTAAAGTAGATAAACTGTTAACTGTTCATAATCATTTACCTGAATTATTGAGCAGGAACTCTCATGTTAACTGTTCATAACTCTTCAACAGAACCCTATTTCAAACATATTTTATTTAAGTATCATTATTGAGCATGCATCAGGATACCTATTTCAAACAAATTGACCTATTCCTCTAACAATATGTAAAAAAAAAAGTTTTATTATTATACTGCTTGGGTTATACTGACAAACTTGAATCCAAACTATTGCACATTGGGGAAGTAAAATACTGGAGCCACAGGTGTGGAGAGAAATTGCAAGTTCAGCAAGCCACCTGTACATTTATAGACATTAAGTAAAGGAAAACAGCAGGAAACAACAAGAGTGGAGTAATAGAAACAAGAGGGTTAAGGGTAATACAGTGAGACCATGAAAGACTCACTCAGACCTTCATTACACTCAGAAGTGTTAATTTTATTTTCAGTGTCATTTAACTCATTAAAGTTAAAATTGAAGTAAAAAGTTAGAACTTTATGTGCCATTTTAAAAGGATATCTACTGCTTCCTTTCTATATTGATTGTTCAATACCTCATTTTTACATTACATCACATTTGTTCTTAAAGAGAAGTCTGAATAAATGGATTTTGGAGGTATAATATGTTAAATTGGGTGTTCTCTTTAAATATGTCATAATAAACATGCAGCCTTATGAAATCTTCCAATATCTGTCTGGTTCAACAACTAGAGAAGTAGGGAAACATTTTTTTTTTTTTTTTTGTACATACAACTTGCTATAACAAAAGTATTCTGTTCTCTACAGTGGTGAACTGTTCCGACCCTGGCCATGTGGAGAACGGCGTGCGCCAGTCTGGTCTACGGTACCCAGAAATCTTCAGCTATGGCGTGACTGTGGCTATCCACTGCAAAAGAGGCTTTTATCTTCTTGGTTCTGCTGTCTTCACATGTCAACATAATGGACTGTGGGACCGACCAATTCCTCGCTGCTTAGGTATGGTTAAAGTTTTTTTTTTTTTTTTTTTTTTTTTTTTTTTTTTTTTTTTTTTTTTTTTTTTTTTTTTTTTTAAGCCATTGTAATAAGAGAGTCAGAAAAACTATCAAAAAACATATAGATTTATTAGCTGTATAAAAGTTTAAAATGTCAGGGGTTGTGCATAGAAAAGAAAAAGATAACATCATAAATGTTATAAAGTATTTTACTTGTCATGATGACAGGTGTAGCGCTGCCTCCCCCTGACTGCACGTCACTGTTGTTAGGACTTGCGTTTGTCAGGCTCACAAGAAATGTTGTTAAGTGCACGAAGGTGCGAACTAAAGTGAAACTGACAGGGAATCAGGGTTATGCTGTTTCGGAAGTCTGAAATCTGAGACCACCTTCTCTGTTTAAAGGGTTTTTTTTTTTTTTTCCTCTCTTTTGACATAAATTGCTTCCTTTACTTGATCTCAAACTGCTTGTTTTTGTCAAAAGTATGAACATTTTGGTCTTTTGAAAGTGTCCTTTATCCTTGAATGGAGTTGCAGCACTGAGTCATGTCTTGAAGAGGGTGTGTGGCGAGGCGGTTTAGTTTATCCAATATGGAGGTCTGAATATTCCTGTAACATTTCTCTACTGAACTGCTTACACCACACCACTCAGTTTGGGATTGGGGGGTTGTCCTCAGACAGAGGACCAGCCTCACAGAACTCTGAGATTTTAATTTCTATTGGAACAGTTGGATAGAACTTGACTGTTTCCACACACTACTTGACAAACTGTATTCATGATGGCTTTTTTTTTTATTTTTTAATGGCATTATGTGTTTTCAGCTGAGTTGGTATTCATCTACTTTTAAGACCTGCTAATCACAAGATTTTACGGTATATTTAAATGCACAATTTATTAAACACCATATTGACCTTTTGTTACTATTTATGTGTTAAGTTATGTGACTGACTAAATAGTCTTTTATAACAACGTTCTTCAAACCCAGACCCATTATATTCATGGTAAGTATTACATGGAGTTTAAGGCAATTTTATGCCTGTTATATTGCCGCACGTGAAAAGATGGATGGATGGAAGGACGGACGGACAGATGGATTAAGATTGCTTGTCATTTTTCTGAGTTTCTGTGGGGAAATGCCTGCAGAAATGTCATCACAGTCAGATGGATTACTATGTATTATTTTGTATTTTCACCAAGAAAAGCAATATGAGGAGTGAAATGGCTTGAAGAGCCACCAAGATTTCTGTGAGGAGTGAATGAAAAACTGAAAGAAGAGGGTTCAAGAAAGAAAGGGAAGTAATCATAAGAAAGGGCAGGAGTATGAAAGAAAAAGGCTTAAAGCTGTGTGTGTGTTTCTGTGTGTATGTGTGCATGCTTGTGCAGAAAAAAAAAGTGAGCATATGTCTCTTAAGGCAATGGATGTTCTTGTTAGGAATCTACCACGGCAGATAGAAACTCTGAGATTAAACTAGAGAGGGATGGAAGGAGGCTGATTCACAGATGAACGGAGAAACACAAAGAGGTGAAAAGGAGCAAGAGGAGAACACAGCAACAGAGAAGTAGAAATGAGGCATTAGACAGAAGGGGAAAATGGGGGCAGACTCCGGTGACATACATATGTCTGTCCATAGAGCATTACGTTTGAGAAACAAGGCCTTATCAGAGATTTTGGAGGGGGGAGCGGGGACAGATGGCTGAGGTGATGGCAAAGAAAGGAAGGAATTATACAAGTTGGAGGCTAAGGGGAGATACTGGGTGACAAGTCATTTATCAGAAAGACAATTGAGTTTGATTTTGTATCTGCGTCTTCTAGAAATGTGCTCTTTAAAACAAACATTTCCTATTTTCTCGTTTTATTTTTTCAGGGGAGGGGTGGCAAGGGTTATTGTCTGTTGCTTTAACACTACAGAACAATTAATGTTACTCAAAAATGGAGACTCCAAGATGTCATGTCAACGTCACTGTGAAACATTATGTCAAGTGTGATAATGGTTGTTCTGCGAAAACTGGGGCAATCTATGTGGGTTGAGGCGATCTATGCAGATGTGTTTATCACCCTCCACGTCACAGTTTTTTCTCTCTCAATATGTGCGACTAAAGAACTGATGTAACTTATTAAAGGAGAGACCGATCAGAACTGATATCTACAGAACAGGCATATTAAAATTCTGTGATGCGTTGACTTTTTGTGAAACTGACAGTCCCCTCATTTGCCAGCAAATTAAAGATTTGATGAAGACTGTGCCTGATCATTTGTGATTTTTTTTTTTTTTTCCCACGACAATTACCCTCTACTTTTAGTTGTTGTCTTCAGCAGCACAACTGTCCTATCCAATGCAGCTAGGCATCTACAAAATATTGCTGGGTGCAATTAAACACTAACCCCCATCTTTCTTTTTCTACCTCTCATCATGTGTGCAGCTATTTCCTGCGGTGACCCTAGTGTACCACCTAACGTAGCAGTATCTGGACCCCACAGTTGGACCTTTGGTTCAGTGCTCCAGTATTCCTGTATGCCTGGTGGTGTCCTTGTGGGCAATGCTACTCGTCACTGTCAGGAAGATGGAACGTGGAGTGGGGCTCCTCCCTATTGCACTGGTAAATAATAATTTATTTGATTAAGCTGTTTGTCGGATTAATATGATCTCTATCTGATAAACTACCAGAGATTTAATAATCAATTTTTGTACAAGTTAAACTGGGCAACTTGAGAAAAGAGGTCAATATTTGAAATCATATTATTGTCAACAAGGAAATGTGTGTCAATTACTTCAAGCTGAATAGTTTTTTGCAAAAAACACTTTATTTATTGAATTGCAGAGATTACAGAACCTGATGAAACATTCAGTTGCATTGATATTGTTGAATACTGCAGTCCCTGACATCTAAACTTAGATTGGGCATCATAAGGCAGTGAATCCATCAAATTAGCCACAAATATATTTGGCAGGCAGAGCATGAATACACGGCACTTGAAATATAATGGACTATTAATGCAGTCCAAGTTGTTCTTGTGATAGTCATATTGTGAGCATTACTTGTGCAATGTTGCCAGTAGGAAATTAGAAGATTTTGACCATGTGTGACCTTGTTACTAAAAATAAGTTTCCATAACAAATACATTAATTACTAGTAGGTTTGAGAAAAATGTGTTTTTCCCTCAGGAAACACGTATACATGTTTGCCATACAACAGTAACTGTAATTTACTAAACATGTCAAGAACATGCTATGACCTTATTTAAATTGTAAGCATAAGTCTCAATATTTAAAACAAAAAATATTGTTTGGTGAATATGTTCACGTTATGACACCAAAGGACCGTCAGCCAGGTCACTGAGTGCTGCGGCTAAAAGTTTGTGTTTACGGTTTAACAACAGAGTGGTGCAACTCTTACTGCATGACTGTGTTTCCTGAGAATATTTAATAAATTCCACATTCTGTGGCAAAAAATAACACACCTGAGGAGACATCATAATTTGAAATCAGTTAATCATTTTAATAACTGAAAAAGTGCAGCAAGCTGTTTATATTCTTGATTATAATTACCTGACTCTGGCTTATCAGAAGCAAACCACTCTAAGGCCACACTGCCCTCCTTACTTATTTCCATCTCCATACTGTAAAAAATAACAGCTGCAGGTTAAAATGTGTGACCATTTTAAGACCTTTTGAAATTGTTTACTCTAGTAATTTGTTGTTAGAAAATGACATTGATAATTATTATCAAAGTAATTAAATTCCAAAACAGTGATGCGGTTATGAAAATACGATTCTAAACCTAATGCCTTTTAAATATGCATTGCTTGAGAACTGTACAAATTTTATTTAGTTTTAAATCTAAGTTAATTTAAAATCTGGGTGCAGTAATGTGGATCTATAACCGGTCACAAGTGATACAGTACTGAGCACTGGCCTGAGTGACACTGCTTCATTGAGTCTTATCAAACTGGAACCAGATTATCAGATAAAGGGTTGAAATCAAAATGTCCTCTCCTTGGATCGGTCTGTTTGAACTGGAAGAATGGTTAACAGAGCAAACATGGCATGAGCTTCAAAGTCATCAGTTTCACAGACTTAGGGCCTGCAATTCTTCTGTTTACTGTGAGTTACTTGGCTTGTTTCGCATGTGTAAGAAACAACCGGAATATAAAGGAGGGGAACCTTTTTTTCACTGAACAGGTTGTAAGTGTTGCTCGGCAGTAGGTTTATATAGACCCCACCACAGTAAAACTGATCATTTCCAAACTCAGCATCTACTGTCGCAATAGCTGAAATGCAATAAGCTTACGCTGCTGGCCTCAAAACAGAACACTCAGCAGGGCAGAATACAACCTGCAGCTTAAGACCTCATTTAGATGCAAGTGTCTGCATGTGGAGCCGTACCCAGTTAAACTCACAGATTTCCAAAAATGATATTTTGCTGATTAAACTGTGAAAAATGATGTGTTCTTAAATGCTGGAATGGTTTGGAATGACCTACTTGCAAAGTACATGTCTACAAAGTTGACATGTAGAGGTACATTCATGCTTACCTGTGCCACTACATTCATAGTTTGAAATGGAAAAAATGTGTTGATGCTATTCCTGCAGAACCACCTTCATTTTGCTGATATTCTAAAGAAACAAATAAGTTGCCCTAGTGAGAAACATTTTATCTCACTGATTTCAAGATATATTTCTCATGCCCATTAAAGGTATACAGACTCCAACTTAATGCAGCTCTTCCTTCCCCTTTCATTTGATTTAACTTAGTTTGCTGTGCAAATGGATGTAGTTTCTGGAGGTGTATGGAGGTGCTTGGTTCTTTCATTGCAATACACATTTTGTTGCACTTGGTACATTAGCCTAATGTGTTCTCTTTCTCTAAAGGTGCTGCGGTTGGAATATGTGGAGACCCAGGGATCCCTCCTCATGGTGCCCGATTGGGAGGGGAAGAATTCAAGACCAAGAGCCTTCTGCGTTTTAGCTGTGAGGCAGGATATAATCTGATTGGCTCAGCTGAGAGGACGTGCCTTCACAATGGCAGCTGGAGTGGTACACAGCCTGTGTGTCAAGGTAGGAAGTAAAAAACGGCAACGGCTCACATTATCTGATGGTCTTGCTCTGGAAGGATCCCTTACACACTTGTACTCAAAAAAAAAAAAAAAAGAAAAAAACTGCATTTTTCTGTCATACCACCTGGTTTTGTACTATTGAGAATCAAAGAAGTGACTGTTCTACAGAGCAAAATATAATTTGTCGCTGTGTCGCTGTAAACAGTTTTCAATCTATGCAATCACTTTTATTGAGCTTATTTCATTAAGAAAATATACTGCTGCTTTATTTATGTGAGAGGCTGTGATGTGACAACAAAAACATATTGAGAGCTGTTATTCTTGGTCAAGCATTTTGTTATAAAGTTATTCCCAGCTCATTTCCTGTGGGTCTCAACCCAGTTTCCTTAAAAAACATTGTACCAAAAAAAAAAAAAAAAAAAACAATGCTCTAAAATGAGTCAGTCCCCCTTTTGCATAATATCTTAGTTCATTGAATGATATGAAGCATTTACTGTAAAAATATTAATTAGCCAAGCCTTTGAATATGACAAGTAAAACATGTTGAGAAGCATTCAGTAATGACTGTTTTCTTGGCATGCTACTTACAATAAAAAAAGTCATTAGCAATGAATACAATACTGTTTACTGTAGATTGTACATATAGGGGAAGCTTGCCCTTTATATGTACAAGCTCTGAGAAAAAAATAGATTTATAAAGTAAATTAGACATAAATTTCAAATGTTTTACACCTGAGCTTCTTTGGTCTTTTACATCTGTGATACATATCACAAGTCTACAAAGAGGCACCAATCACCACAAATATTGGAATTCCAGGATGCAGTTAGGCTACTTTATTAAAAAAATAAAATAAAATAAAAAAAATAATAATAATAAAAACATTAGTTTATTCAAAATAAAGTTGCAAGAAACATTTCATTTTTCCTCAACTTGGCTCACAGTCAAAAACCAGTCTAGCTCTAAAAACTGTGCCCGATTGCTACAGGCTATGACACGATTACGAACATAAATTAATGAGCATTTCAGCAAGTTTCTAACTAAGTTTTGAATACACCAATGTTCAGCTAATATGGCTCTTACGCAACAGTCTAAAACTCACAAAACTGTAAAGCAAATATCAAACATTTATGGAGCTATGTAGATGGTGTTTCATTGTCTTTCACAAAATTAATATTTATAACTCAGCAAAAAATTATCATCCTGCAGGATATTCCTAGAATTAGCCATTTCTACAAAAGTTTCAAACTTGTTTGTGGATTTTTATGCAATGTGGCCCAGATACAAAGTGCACTATTGTAGTGCCTCCCTCCGAAGTGAATGAACTGGATCATCTGTGGTTCTGTGCTAATAAAGTGCCTTTCTATAGCAGCAGTTTTCAAAAGAAACTCTTTAAACCCATGAGAATTTGGGGTAAATTAAAATGGGTCTTCACAGTGATGTAGAGACACTGGAATCCCACGCTGCCATCTGTTACCTTCCAGTTCCCTCCTAAAAAACTTTGTTGAATAAATCACAAGAGCTCTGGTGGTTGTGCAGGTTTTAGAAGCAGTTAGTTGGATGGGCTGTTATTGGAAGAGTGAGTCATATGGTTTCAATTCACACCTGAGTGTCACTGAGTGGCTGTATCACAAAACATCACTGATGTTCAAGAGAGGAGGGGAAAAAAAGTGACGATATTGATTACAGGTATTTGTAGTTGTATTTAAATGTCTCCTATTTGCATCTTTATTTTGACAGTTCATCTGACAAGAAAAAATGCCAGGGCTTCTAACATTACTGCTTTTTTAATACCATTTTAAATTAGAACTCTTTTTTTTGTCAGTAATTAATATCTTTAAACATTATTTCCTTTAAGAAGAAAATAAAACTATAACTTAAAAACCTATAAAGTGTATTTAACAGTTTGTTTGAGATTTTATAATGGAGAAGCTCTAAATATTTTTTTTTTCTAATTCTGAGTTGTGGCTTGTTTACACATACTGGAAAGCCAACATGAAAATCTCGCCCCCTAGTCTTAGAATTTCAGATAAAAGATAAATAACGCTCACACAACTCTGAGATGTGTGTCTATTTGCCTGTGTCAGTGTCTGTTGGTGTAAGGCTAATTATTTAGGTCTGTCTACAGTTGTTTTTCATTAGGCTAATAGTGGGTAAAAGTTGATTCTGAAAGGGTGAGACATCTATCACTGAGACACAAACACAAAGAAATCCATACACACTTCCACACACAAATGCGTTCACATTTGCAGACTGCATCTACAACCCCTCACCCCATCACAGCTAGATGAAAACACCAAGATTTACTCTTGCATTGAGCTTTTAAGGGTTCTAACAAATGAATCTAATCAATAGGTGGTTGATTGTTCAGGCCTGTCAACTGTCATGATCCTATTAGTGAAATGTGTTGTGGTCGGTTGCTAATTCCTGCAGATTCTGTTAATGTGCTTTGCCAGCAAACTAAAGTTTAATAAATCAGATGTTTAGACCTTTCCTGTCTGCATTTAAGGACCCTCCCTTGATTATAATTGTTTTTAATCTATAAAACCAAAAATACGTTAAACTAGAGCGACATGCCCATCATTATAAAACAGAAACTTTGGAATTGTGGAAATGTTGAAGATAAGGATTGTGTTGCTACATATTAAATGGATAGTTTTTTTTTTTTTTTTTTTTTTTTTTTTTTTTTTTTTTTTTTTTTTTTTTTTATGCTATTCATTGGAATTGTTATCAAGAAATTGCTCGGACCATAATTAGTTTAAAATATCCGGCAGAAACTTTCTTGGGGGAGTTGAGCTAAGGACAAGATTACGCAAAGCCAAGATTAAAATTGATTCCTGTCATTTTACAAATCCAGTCTCAAACTTTTCATAGCAGTTTTTACAAATGCTATTTGATAACGTTTTTCACCTTGTCACTTTCGTAATGCACAGTTATTTTAGAACTCTTATAGGTATTTTTATTTATTTATTTATTTATTTATTTATTTATTTTGAATGCTCAACATTTTTGTTTTGCAACGTGTTTTACTTTGATGGCAGAAATCTGCTTTAGTCTTGGTCCCACTAATACTAGCCACTAACTTGTCTCTTCCAAAAGAACTCCCACTTATTACTTGAAATTCACAAGCTCCATCCATCCATCATCGTTATCTGCTTCTTCCTTTTTGGGTCAACGGTGCCGATGTCCAGCAGTCACTGTGCGAGATGCGGGGTACATCCTGGACAGGTCTCCAGTCCATCACAGAGACAAACGAGACAACCATTCACTCTCTCACTCACACCTAGAGACAATGTAGAATTACCAATCAAACTAACATGCATGTTTTTGGTCTGTGGGAGTACCTGGAAAAAACTCATACACGCACGGAGAGAACATGCAAAGTCCACCTAGAAAGGCCCCTGGGCCAGTATTTGAACTGGAGCAACCTTCTCGTTGAGGGGCAGCAGCTCTACCAACTACTGTATATTCCATTCATATACTCATAGTAACATTTTGATTACTGACAGCATCTCCACAGAACACTGCTTTATAAGAGAAGAGTCCCTTTCTGTTTTGTTGAAGGACTTTAAAAGAAGATTGAAAATCCTCACCAGTTTGTTCTAAAGGAACATGCAGCATTAACCAGCCATTATCAAAAATAAAAATAAAATGTAATGAGTGTTCAACACTTAGACTTCTTTCTCCTGAAGACAAGTCAGGAACAACATTTGTCCATAAATAAAATAAAAAATTAGCTCTGCACCCCTGATGCTAAACAAGATCTGCTGCTGTTGTTTGTCACAAATGCTGTATTAAAACTCCCGACCCTGTTAGCTGTCTCAAAGTATTTGTATTCTCTGACAGCACACATAGCTATGCAGCAGCCAACCTTGGTGTGTTTTTAATGTTTTAAACAGTAGTACTTTGGCAGATTGTATTGATGCTGTCAGTTTAGGAGCAGCTTCCTGACGACCTGCCACACAGGGTTGGGGAATCAGTCCAACCACCTTTAGTCTATATTCAGCCTTGGTGATGAAATTAATTTGGTATTTATTTTATTTTATTTCGAGCAGGTTCTTTTAGATAACCTTATTGTCAAATCAGACCAGGTCAGACTGATAAGAAGACGTTGTTCATACTTTTAGCTTAATTTCATCAACACTGACTGTTAGTTTCTCTATTTTCAGCGGTGTCCTGTGGTAACCCTGGAACGCCTGCACATGGCAGGATTGTCTTCAGTGATGGCATCACGTTTGGCTGCTCTGTGGCTTACGCATGCTGGGAAGGATTCAAAACATCCGGCCTGACCACCAGACACTGCACAACAAACGGGACGTGGACGGGTCAGCCCCCGGACTGCACTGGTACGACAGCTTTATCACAATTAATAAAGTTTTTTTTTTTTTTCTTTAAGCAGCATGGGGTGTAGCTATTATTGCATTACATTAGAAAAGGGTGGTCTAGCTTTATTAAAGCAGTAAAGTACAATTACTGAGGGCTGTTCATTCCTTATTTGGTTACTTTCAAGTAGATTGAATGGTGGTATAAACTGACCTTGGATTAGTATCTAATGGACTGATATGCAGAATGTAGTACATGGAAAGTTGAGTGGGGGGGGTGAGTGTGTGACAGATAATCCAACTTTAGTTTAGTAGAGGCAGACAGACATTTTGGGAAAAGGATGTAGGAGGTAGAAGAAATAAAGCTGTGTGTATATATCAGGGGAGTTAAGGGAGGCTGTCTGTACAGAAGAAGTGTTGAAAATGTTTTCCACACCATGATTGAGAGTTAAGTTGTATTTATAGTAAAAATAACAAATTCAACAGACATGCCAAAAAAAATGTCCCTTGTGCTATTCTGCAATGTTTTTCTTTATCAACAAAGTTTTCATTTCATTTCTGTAGTGATCAGTTGTGGGGACCCTGGTCCAGTAGCCAACGGCATCTATTTCGGAAGTGACTTTACCTTTAACCACACAATATCCTACCGCTGTAACCCTGGTCATTTGATGGAGCTGCCTGGGCCTGGTGTTCTGCGATGCACTAAGGATGGAACTTGGAACCAAACCAAACCCAGCTGCAAAGGTATTAAAAACTGTTCCTTAAGCAGCAGTGTTAGTGATTGTTAGTGTTTGGTGCAAGTTAGCATCTGGTCGCTAGTTAGGAATAGCTCTGCAGGCAAATGTGTGTATGGGGGTGTAGGGTGGTGGTGCAGTTCTACAGGTAAGAATCCAAAAGTGCTCTGATCTTGTAAGTGGCTCATTTCAGTGCTGGTCAAAGCAGCACCTATTAAAGAGGAGACAAACAAGAACATTTTATAATAGAAGAAATATGTGTGACATCATCACAGCTGTCCTGCTCTAGGGTTAGCCTACGATATTCACTTGTTGATTTTTAAATGGTGGGTTTTTTTTTTTGTTTGTTTGTTTTTTTTATACCAACAATGACTTTGTAACAGTTGCAAAACCCTACTAAATATGCTCCTTGTGTTTGGTACTACAGTACACTGAAATTGTTAAAGAACCACTCATTTTGATTGAAAAGACTCACATTGGTAGAATCACTTGTCAGTGTGAACTTTTTCTCCAACTACACTGTGAAAATCCTTCCATCTATCCATCCAGTCATCCATTATCTGTACCCCATTCTTCCTTTTCGGGTTGTGGAAGCTGTGAAAATTGTTTTGTAAATATAGTCTGAACTTTTACCATGTTTGCCTATACAGGTAGTCCTCGACTTACGAACGGGTTCCGGACTTAAGAATGGTTCGTAACTCGAAACCGCCGTAAGTCGGA
>JARVLU010000599.1:14376041-14386997 GCA_031762415.1 Simpsonichthys santanae | reverse complement strand
TACAAATGCTTCTGATGCCAATGGCCACCGTGTTGTCCAAGCCAAGACCTATAACCCCCTGTTTCAAATACCGGGATTAGAAAAGCACTCATTAAACAAAAAATCCCAAGAGACTAAATTTGGAGTCAGCTTGATTTAAAATGGACACAAATACTAATTGGACTTGGCAAACACACACATGGCTATAACTCTGCCACGTTTACAGACATGAGTTAAGAAATTGTGTGGTCGTAGTTAAGACACATCCATAACACATAATCCAAGCACTAACTGATGGTGTGAGATCTTTAACTAAAACTTTGGCATGCATATATTGGGTGATAAATGTTCATTCAAGAAATGCTAGTTTATTTGTCTGCAAAATAGTTTATCTAGCCAAAAGTACTGTGCATAAGTGTTGGACTAGCCTTCAAATCAACAACTGAAAGACTCGCAATTGGATTGTAGGACTTGGATTGCTCAGGTTTTGCTTTCTTTGCTGGACTCTCCAGTCTCTTAAAAACATTACTTTCCAACATACTCTTGTGCTGTAAATAGGAGGGCTAACTTCTTTTTGTTTTATTTTTATTTTTGTAAATCTATGTGTCTACCAGCAATATTCTCTGACGTTTAAGAATACACAGTAAACCCTGTTGTCATTTTCAGGGACAAGAACTGAACTCTTACAAAGAAAGGCAAAAAATGAATTCATTTCATTTTATTTATTTAGCACCAAGTCACAACAGAAGTCATCTAAATGAAAAAAAAAAAAAAAAAAAAAGTCTGAAGCCATGTTGTTCCCTCCCAACGACACGATCAAGAACCACTGCATCGACCTTTCTGCTCTAGCCCTGTCTGAAAAACGAGTCACAAATCTCGGAGTGATAATGGATCCTTCCATGAAACTCAACAGTCATGTAAACATGATTGTTAAATCCTGTTTTTTCCAGCTGAGGCGACTGTCTAAGCTGAAGCCCATATTGTCCAAAAATAACCTGGATACTTTCAACACCAGATGATCTGTGTTTGGTCATTAAATTTATTATCTGCAATGATTTTATGTCTATTTTTTGTACTTCATTTTGTATGTTGCCTATGTGTTGCCTGTTTGTTTGTTTGTGCAGCACTTTGGTTGGCCTTGTTGCTGTTATAAGTGCTCTATAAATAAAATGGTATGGTATGGATTGTCTATTGTTGTCTATTGTCTTTGTTGTCATCATTCTTTGTTAAAATCAAGTCTCTCTTGTAAATGAGTCCCGGAGGCTCAGTGGGATTAACCTGTATAAATAAAGGTTGAATGAAATGTAAAATAATAAATACTTTAATAACAATAATAATAAATAAACAGGTTGACGTGGCAGCACAAACTTACAAGAACAGATCATGGAATTCTCAGGGAATACAGGAGGATGGACTCACAGAAAGACTTCATATACACACACAGACAAGACATGGTCTAATTACAAGCACCTGGAGCACACGCAGGTGGAACCAGTCAGGCCAGTCAAGGAGAGACACCACAGACACAGGAAGGGTACAGTCCTTACACTTTCAAGCATTTTTCTGCTCTTTTGTGCTCTTGCTTGTAGCTTGTAACTTCAGCTTTTAATATTCCTTTTTAGCTTATTTCTACTAATTTCAATTTCTTAATAGCTTTTTTTCAGCAAATTTCAGATATATTTATCTGCATATTTCAGCTTTTTTCATCTAATTTCACTTTTTTCTGCTCATTTCTGCTTCTTTCAGCCTAACAAAGCTAACATGCTCATTCTGCTTTCTTTTGCTAATTAAAAAAAATTCTGCCTTTTCAACTTTTTTTTCCTTTCCTTTTTTTTTTTTTTTTGTCTTCCTAATTTTAGAAGTTTTTAGTTTATGGCACCACTATTGTGGTAATTTCACCTTTATGCCTAATCAGCAAACATGTGGCTCTTAGCTAGCATTTCCCTGCTATTTTCTTGCATTTTGCTACTTCTGACTAAGGTGTAGCTTTATCCAGGTGTTTCACTACTGTAGTTTCAAGCCGGCTTGGTCCTGCTTTTTGCTAACATTTAGCTACTTTTGGCTCTAAACTAATATTAAATGAACTGTACTTCTATAGCACCTCTTTATCTAATCAAGATGCTCAGTGCTCTTTACAACACAATCTGTGCCTCATTACCTTCGCACCACATTCATACAGCACTCAACTAGATCTCCATCCATCTGTCCATTATCTTTTACCCTCTTCTTCCTTTTCAGGTTGCGGAGGTCACTGATGCCCATATCCAGCCACCACTGGGACACAGACAACCATTCTCTCTCTCTCTCTCTCTCTCTCTCTCTCTCTCTCTCTCTCTCTCTCTCGCCCTTACATATTTATAATTACTGACAGATTGCTTGGAAGAAACAGTTGTGGAGCATACCAATGAGAGTGAACTCTGAGATAGCGAAAGATTTGTTCATTTATTTAACTGGAATCTGGCAACCTTGTTTATGCTATTAAAAAAATCTATCAAATGTAGGAACACAAGAAACTGAAAAAACAAATACAAAAAGAACCAAATCTAACTGATATTAAAATATATTGTGCGAAAAGTCTGATGTACCTTAATTGTTTAATGTCTAAAAAATAAAAAAAAAATTAAGCTTTACATTGTTCTATTTGTTCTTCTAGCTTGCAGGTGCACGGAAAATAAAGCTGCGATTTGCATGTTCTTTATAAACAAGTGAATTTTAGTCCAAGTTTGCTATAAGTGCCTGAAAGGAATGATAGAACCAAACTAATATAAGGAGATGAAACAGGAGTGACGGCCTTATAGATCAATAAAATGCATTGTCTATCACATGACCACCCAACCTTAAGATTACAGTGCAAAATGATGTGTTCTGTAAATTTCACTGGTAATAAGTTTTAGTGCATAGTCATAAATAAGAACCCAGGGTTTGAGACTGGTAGCTGAGGTCTGCATGTGTAAAGTGTCTCCATAATGAAATGCTAAAACTGTGCTGTGGAAACTGATTTTTATTTTTATTTTTCTAAAAAACAGAGGAAAGTGTGGTTTACTCCTGTATAAGTACCCCAATTTTGGTTTAACATGCTTGCCTACATCAATCACTTGACATTTAGAAGTGACCTTCTCAGTGATTTCATGTTAATTTTGATTTTTATTTTTACTTTTTATTTATAAGAAGAAAAAAAACTGAAAACTGCTCAAGCAAAATCAGTAAAAAGAAACAACAAAAATCTAAAATTATCTGTCTTGCACATGCTTATTTTAGTGTAGGTGAGTCTGTGTTTGCAGATTTTTAAGTGATGAGAAACTCATTGTGATGCTTCAATGAGTTTAGACATCAACATGTATGCTGTTCTTAGAGTTTTGTCTTTCAGTGACTTTTTCTACACACTAAAGACAATTATAAATGCTCAAAAGAAACATAGTTGCCTTGGCTAAAAAATGCATTTGGTTTTATCTGAATGATGAACTATATTTTCTCTCTCGCTCGCTCTCTCTCTCTCTCTCTCTCTCTCTCTCTCTCTCTCTCTCTCTCTCTCTCTCTCTCTCTCTCTCTCTCTCTCTCTCGCTCTCGCTCTGTCTCTGACAAATGTAACTGAAAAACCAACTCTAAAGAATAATCAGTATTTGCTCCTTTTCCACCATGCAGCAGCTGACAAATGGTGGCATTGGTGGAATTTATTTAGAAGCTGTATATCTGTTCCACTCCACCAATGCCAGAAGGAAATTGTAACCTTGACAACATAACCTCCAGCAGGGATCAAGTGTACATGATGTAGTTTGTATTTATGTCTACTGGAGATATATAGTTTCAATGACACAAAAGTAACTACTGGGTGCACTAAACTGATGACACTTTACAATAAAATTTGACTTTTTACATGCTTTTTATTTAAATTTGTGACTTGTTTTTCATGGATTTGTCACACCGATAAACTATTTTTTTGTGTAAACAATAAAAAAGCACATAGCTGTAGGGTGAATGTCACTTCCTCCCCAGTAATGTGACATGCTTTGTAAAGCAAAGAGAGCATGATCATTCAAAATGTCAAGGTGACTCCTTTTCTCGTTTGTCACTCAGTCAGTCAGTTTTCCTTCCACCTTACATCACTATCTAAGCTCCTTCCCCCATTTTTTTCCTGCCTTGGCAAGGTTCAAGCAAATTAGAAGTTAATTTGCTATAGATTTATGGAGGGTTCAGGCACTAATCAGTGTGTTTGCATATTTATGTAAGTTTTCTGTCTCTGTCTCCTTAGGTACCTATAAGTCAGAGGAAAACCAGCTGCTGTTAAAAGTCTACCAGGTGAAGGGGCCGACAGAGCATTACTACAGCAAGTTTAAAAATGACAACTGGGCTATGGATGGATACGTAAGAAAAACACTTTTTTTTTCCCTTGAAATTAAAATGAATTTTTATATTCTCCAGTAGAAACATTAAAAATGCTTAAACACCAATTTCTAAGTCAGCATAATTTCACACCAGTCTGAACAGCTTGAACAGAATGCAGCTTGACCATAGGCATCGCAACCATTATATGTGAAGGGGAACCCCCCCACACACACACACACACACACACACACATTTACCATGAAACATTAGTTCAGTCAGTGCTATTTCTATTTCTTCATGAATGAATCCATTCCACTTGATTAAAAGGAGCATACAGTATTCATTCCACTAAAAATCCACTCCAGGTTTTTCTGGTTACCTACAACTCTCCACTGCAGCAGTGCTTCTGCTCCATGTCTCCACACAGGTGGAGGAGGTGGAGACACCTCTGTGTTGCTCGCTCACCAGTTTAGCGAGCTTAGTGCGGGCAGTTGTTGACCCGGGGGTTAGGATCATAAACATAAATACATGGTTAGGATGCTTGAGAGAAGCGAAGCGCTACATATGTAGCGTCTTATCTTGGCATTAAGCAAAGTGTAAGACGCTGTAAGTGTAAGACAACTGTGTGTTAAGGTGTATAAAGTTGACGTTTCTTAACCCCACATCGTATTGTCCTTAAGTTTCATGAGAAACATTCTTAAGATGAGTAGTGTTGAACACAAGTAAAAAAAGTAATGATGTTTTTTGAATTTCTCTAAAAACATAAATGGTCCAATCTGAGGCTGTGTGGTAAATCGCATTAGAGTTGAAATGTATTTAAAAGCCACAGCTGAATTTCCACAAACTTGGTGAGAAGCATGCTTTAAATGTGTGGAATTAAAATAAGAATTTAAGGATTCAAGGAGTTTTATTGTCATACCAGTGCGTAAATAAAGTTAAAGAAATGTATGATGAGGCTGAAATAAGTGCAGCTCGAATTCAGCACTGACTGCTCTGAATGGCGTCAGCAGCCTGCTCGAGGGAAGGGGGGGCTGTTCCCCAGTTGCAGCCTCCCTCTGCCGTGCCACAAGGTGATGCAGGTGCAGAGAATGCTTCCCACCACACAGCGATAGCTCCTCAGGACAGAGCCCTGCAGCTCCCACGTCCAGCTCTCTGCAGCCTCTTTCTTTTACGAACACAGAGTCCTCCCCTCGTGTTTATCCCGACCGATGGTCACGATCCACTCAGAATAATTTAAGACCGTTGATCTCAAGGTTTCCGTTAGGCAAAGAACAGCACAGTTCTTCATCTCTGTAGAGACACTCATCCTCAGATGTAACAAGTCCACTTTGTTATCCAGTGAGCGGACACTGGCCAGAAAAAGAGTAGGAATCAGTGGATTCTCTAGCCTTTAGCTGGGCCAACGCACCCCCTGCTTCCCCCTCCTCCTCCTGACTGTTGCTCCTCTCCCTCACTGCGCCATACTGCTGCGCCATTCCGTTGTCCTCAGGAGCCGCTGACTGCCGAGTGCAGATTTCAGAACTCGACCGAACTGTCTCTGATGGCCATCATCTCGGTTGAGCTGTGCGTGAGCCATGAGTCCAGCACTGAACCAGTGCCTAGAGCAGCTTCATAGGAATTAAAATAAGGCTCAGACCCGGGAGCATGAGAAGCTGCTGCACTTTCTGTGCGCCGCCATAGAAACCCTTATAGCCCTTTATCCTTATAAATAAGGAAATCTAGGTGATTTTTTTTCTTCTGTTCACTTAGTGTACACTTTTTGCACACTGGTGTGTGTGTGTGTGTGGGGGGGGGGGGGGTTTGCAAACACACCACCAGTGTGTCCCACCTGCATCATAGATACTTCTGACACCAATGAGCTTGACTCTGTTTGAATGTGTTTCATCTTTCAACCTAAAGGCATCATTAGTTCTAATGATTGAAGCGTTTCGGGATGCTGCAGGAACAATCATACTTTGTTGAAGTGTCACTGACTCACCATCTGTCTTGGGTCATTGTCACTCAAAAGCTGTTTACCTATTGATCAACATGTGAAGTGTGTCATACACATGTCTCTGATCAGTTGTAAAAAAAATGTCCTGGAAGGAAAGTCAAATCTGCATGTTAGATAAGATAAGACAGAACTTTTTTGATACCACATGAAATTATTGTGCCAGAGTTTCAGTACAAAGGAACATACTGTACACAAGAATCACAAGATGTAAAAATGACAGAGAATATAACAATGCCAACAATTTAGTTCTAAACAGGTGCATACAGAAACATTAAAGAGTTCATTGTAATGCAAGATTAATTTTATTGTTCTATGTGCAGAAAGAATGTGACCGGTCTTCTCTGCTCCAGAAATAAAATCATCACTGTCCTTAAACAGAGTCGTTTATCTTTGAGATGTAGGTGAACAGCTGCATTTGAACCCGAGAAACTGGCTTTGCTGAGCTGTTCCGCACAATGTGAAGTTATTATTAAAATGTCCTAAATACTTCTAAAAGCTACACACTTCGCTGGACTGGAATTCATGCACGACTCTGCTTAACGTCTATTATAAACTAGCAAAATGCAAGATTAAAGAAGCCAGTACTGTGAACCACACGCAACCAAGTGTGCAGGGATAAAGTAATCTGTCAAAGCAGTTGGCCACTAGGATTGGTTCTGCAAGCTCGTCTGCTAGTTTCCTCTTTACTTTCTTGTGGAGAAATTTCATTACTGTTAACTCTTCTGACTGGGTGTTTTGTTGTATGTGTTTTGGTCCAAAGGTGTTTTTTAGATTTAATCGGTTTATGAAGTTATTGTGTTTGAAGCAAACAAACACCTGTTGCGCCTGCTTATTTTTTATCCGTTTGAGGCTGTCGTTTCTATATTTTAAAGCTCTAGACTGATAAATGCAATTTATTTTTTGTTGGTTTAATAAGACGTTCGAATAAGAAACCTTTTGATCCTGAAGTCTACAGTTTTTTTCTATGCAACTTTAAAAAAAAAAAAACACTTTCACGTTCTGCAAGTGTACATCCAAAATGATGAGGTCTGGCTTATAAAGTTCCCTACAAATTCTAAAAATGTTCAAAACACAATGCTTTATATTTCTTGGTATAAATTGATCATTTTGTCCTGTTGTTCTTCTCAGTATTGACAAGAAAATCATGGTCCTCTAATGTGCGAGATGTCACTTTACTGGTGACTGTGGTCTGAACAATTGCATGTCTGTCACACTGCCAGCACTTAGAGATTGAATGTGCCTTTTTGTCACCATGAGTTGCCCAAACCTGCAGCCGAGGCTCAAAGAAAGTTAGTCTTCTCACCAAGAAATTGCTCCAGCATGTAGCTCCCCTTCAGGCACAAACTCGAGGCACTTTTATAGTTGAATTGTTGTATGAATACTTTGTACATTCGTAAATTTTCTGTCATGTTTACAAATACTATGTTTCATACGAATATGTTCTTTAGGTCCGTTTCAATTCACGAGATGTGATGGAAGGAAATACAGTCAGCTCTGTGTGATGTATCTGCTCCTGTAGACTTTTCTATTCCCCTGCAGCAGCTCAGTGTTATATTTAAAGTGAATACTTCATAAGGCTCGTGTCTAGAGTACGGTGTAGTGGTGTGGGGATACAGTCTGTTAGCCAGGAGCTTCAATTAAACTTGTTAATGTTATTGATGCTTGAATAGCTAGAAGGTGAAAAAGGGAAGAAGAGAAGGAGGAGACAGTAGAGATCAAGCTATAGACTGAGGTGAGTAAGGCAGATAATTGAAGGTGAAAAGGTACTTTATGTAAAACTAGTGCAGCAAAGTTTTAAATACAAATATATTTTAATCCACTGGATAGATAGACCTCATAGACAGTAAAATTTTCAATTCAGTTTATTTATATAGCGGCAAGTCACAACAGAAGTCATCTCAGGGCACTGAACAGAAATATTCATATAAATAAAATATAAGTTAACACCATTTATCTGGTGAGCAGACTGCTTTGAGTTTAACTCCATCGCAGACGCATCTTGAGCAAGCGTGGAGGCAATAGTGGAACAAATCCAGACAAACGCATATCGAGTGACTGCTAATTTTATTTAATCTTTTTTTTTTTTTTTTCTTTTTTTTCTAAGTTTAGCGAGTCTTCTGCAAAAGAGATCTGGTAAAACAAGCCGCAGTTGTTTGTGTTATGTACAGTAAATACCAGCGCACACACAAAATGTACATGCAACTTTTATTTATTTTATTTTTTTTTTTATGGGGGGATCCACTATTCAATTATTTTTTTAAAGCTGTTCTCATTTTTGCTCAGATTTTAGCCATTTTTTTTAAATCTCTATTTTCTTATCCTGTCATATTTAAATTGCTGAATGTTCTTTTTATTTATTTATTTATTTTTTACTCTTGGCAGGTTACTTCAGAGTCAGACCAGAAGAGTTTTATTTATCAGGGGCACATTCACAGCAAAGATTTTGGGAAGTTCCATCTGACAAGACAAGGTGGGTCAGTGTGTCAGCACCAACACACTGTGTTTTCCACATCATGTAAGTGACAAATAACTGATTTGAGTTGAAGTGCTTTTGTTTAAAAATAGCTGTGAAATAAAAAATACTCTCAGAACATCCACAAGAAACCAAGAATGCAGACTGCATATACAGAACTAGCTAGTGTTGTAGTTTTTTTATGATTATGTATGAGTTTTTTTTTTTCTTTACATATGTGTGTGGCTGCAGGTCCTGTAACCATGGCAATGGATCCATCAAACCTTTACACAAACAGCAGTTCTGTGGCAGCAGCCATCTTAGTTCCCTTCTTTGCCCTCATCCTCTCTGGGTTTGCCTTCTACCTCTACAAACACAGGTGAGCTACATCCTCGATGTCAGTCCGTCAGGAAAAAAACTCATAAGAAGTAGAGCAGAATACCAAACAGCTGGTTGTCCTCTCCTGTAAACAGCTAAATAAAAGGACAGGTTTAAATCCAAGTTTTCAGATTTTTGCTATTATACTTCTTTTTTTATTTGTCATTGCTTCATAATTCCTTTATTTTTATTTATTCTTATTCATTTGTGGCATTGCTGCAAATTTCTGCTAAGTTGCATACGCTTAGAAGTATAAGAATAAGTCTAAAACTCTCAGTAAACAATTAAGTTCAAATTAATTGATTTAATTAATTAATATAAATTAAGTTCCTGACTTCAAGTATTATTATTTTTTACACAGTAAACAAAACATCTACATTGCCCATAAATATGTCTAAAATAAATGTCTATTGTCCATAACTTTTGTCATAATCCTAATTAAGGGATTTTAATTATTGCATTTACCATATTTTTAGCCCCACAAGTTGCAGTTATTTGCATAATTTGCAAGCCCTGTGACTTATATGCAAAAGTGACATTTTTATGGATTTCCCCCAATATTTATAAACCAATTTTTGGCTAAGATATGACTGTTTTCATTCATTCTGACTGAAAATATTGAACACTACCATTTTCAGCCACTAGATGACAGTCAAACTGTATGGCATGCCGTTGTGTCATGTAATAGGTAAAAGTGGCTATGAATGATACAGTCGGCTTGTCATAATATTAATCTTGTTAAATTCTTGTTAAAGTCCTCCCGTGCACACTCCTGTGGTCGCCATTTGGCAGACAATCGATTTTTGGCACAACACCAGCCCACGTTTCCGGGTTCAACCCACATTTTCATGTTGTTTTCAGAGGTGACGCGTCACAAACGCGATGCATCAGTGGTGACGCATAATATGCAATGTATATGGCAAAGCTACATATTTATGAATTTTTCCACTTTATTAGACATATTTGGACTGATGTGACTTAAAGGACGGTGCGACGGGTACGGTGGAAAATATGATAAATGTATTTCAAAGTCATGCTTCATTAAAGAGTGTGCACACATCAATTGGTTACATTGTCATTTATAGAGACTTTAGGCTAGAAATGTATTTGTGTACCAGGTCTTGTGTTTAAACGTTTACATGTTAATAAAAAAAAAACATCCACAGTAATACAGTTAGCTACAGTCTTGTATACACCTTACCTTCAGGATATAATATATTTTGAGTAGAGACATGTAGGCTTGCATTAGAAAATAAAAACTGCAGTAGTTTTGCATATTACAATATTGCTTTATTAAGCCTTTTATTACCAAACACATTACAATGTTTTTTTCTCTCTGGTTGCCATTAGTTTTTTTTTTTTCTCTCTGGTTGCCATTAGAAGTATGCAATCCCAGTTGAAATACATTAAAGTTGATGGTTGTATGCAGGACATTGTCTGCTGACACAGATGACAATGAGAGACCAAAAAACACCTGGGGGCCTGGCGGCAGGTAAGACTGCCACTTGTCATCCATCTGGTTGCAACAGCAACCAGACCGCCGCCCGCCGCCACACCCTCCGTCAAATTCCTCATCTCTTGTTTTTTGTTGATTTTTTGAAGCTGTCATTTATGCTGTTTAGTAAGGCTGCACAATTGACTGATGCTTAAGGAAAGAAAAATGTGTTCGGGTGCATTTATCACTTAAATGTTATAAAATGCCTGTTCTAAACTTAAGTACCCTAATACTTACTATATCATGGGAACTTCTTATGTGAGTTCAACGCAATTGGGTGGAATTTTTTCCTCAAGGGAAAAAAAAAAAATAAATTATATATATATATATATAAAA
>JARVLU010000599.1:14362506-14375941 GCA_031762415.1 Simpsonichthys santanae | reverse complement strand
GTCATCTCTCTGTCAGCATGATGTCATCAAGAAAACATTTTGGCCAACTACAAAATGCTCGATTGACACAAATTACAAGCTTATCTTTAAAAGTTGTTGCTTTGAAAAAGCTTTATCCGACTGTTTTCTATATTTGACAATACTTTAGTCTGTAATTACAGTAGAGTTCTATCATGACAAAGTCTGCAGGCCTCTAGATTAACACAATGGCATCTGCCAAAAAATATTTCTGCACATGTCATTGTAAAGTAATAGCTTAAATGAGAAAATAGGTGTGTGTGTGTGTGTGTGTGTGCGCGCTCGCCAATGCGTGCGTGCACACTGCAGTTTTTCCTGTCATGGCCCATTTGTCTGTAGAGTATCTATAATACTGTCAAAGCAATTATGTGTACTATTTTTCATTCTCCCAATAAAATGAAACTTTTTGCACCAACAGCCACCACCAGTGCTGTGATTTAAGCTACTGCCATACAGGGAGGTCTGCAGGGTGTGTTGATGTGTGCACTTTTGTAAAGTAATGGGTTGAACATGTAGGCTAGGCTTAGTGGTTCCCTAGGGCAGGATTTTTACCAATGCGCTCTCACGCACACACATACACGTACATGCACTCTTAATGAGGTCAGAATCAAACAGCAGCAACACTCCTCCCTGCTAATAATTCCACAGGGTTTGAGAGTAAGTGATTAGATCTAACTGGATTATAGGCCTTGATTATCCAAAAATGCAATCTCCTTCAAACAGACAAATAATGAAGGGGTACTCAGATTTCACAATGCATCAATATAAATCATTAAATATATCACATGTCCTCATTCAAGCACACTAACTGGTCATAAATAAACACATTATGGAAATACAACCATCGATAGCGTTGGACTTCATACAGATAATCATGTACAATAAACATTAACTTATAACTAAACTAGTTTTCACTACTTTCATTTTCTTAATCTTTATCATACTTTACTAAGAATGTGCTCATCTGCGACAATTAACATGTTGACTTGATATTATTTACAATAATTATTTGGTCAGGGTATGTGTTAGAAAGCTATAAGCTTTTTCACACGTATTTCATTGTTTCTCTCAGGCATGACTGGTTATGGGATAAATTATTCTGTCTAATATCACCTAAGTTGCATCATCTCTTCATTTTTAGATATTTTTTAAATCAGAGGTGCTCAGCAGGGCAAATCCCCCCCCCCCCCCCCATTCGCTGACTGTGCCCTTAGCTTAAAAAAAACCTGTTGGCCATTTGCGTCAGAAGCATTGATAATGGGGGGACCACTGGTGGTGGGAGGTTGGTCTTGGGGTCCTCCCCCAGAAAATTGTCAATAAAGTAGGTGCCATTTCCTGCATTCTGGTGTATTTTAATGGGTTGTTAAACATCTACATTTACCTGCATAAGTAAACACTTCATTCAATAACTATTTTAGAGAGCACAGCACAACAAGAAGTAGCACTAAGCTAGCAGTGTGCAATACAGACGTGCTAACTAAGATACTAGTGTAGCTCTCTGCTTTGCATTACACATGAGGTTTACCGTAGCGCTTTATCCATTGTTTACATTTCTCCAGACTCAATTTAGGTTTTGGAAATGGAATAAACTGTATTCCACCTGCTAAAGCATTAGAACTAAACACTAAACTGCTCAGGGGGCCACAGTTACTGAAATCCAGCAGCTATGGGGCCGGACATCTAGTAATTAAAAGTCACTATATAAATAAACCAAGTATTACAATGATCTGTTACCTTTTAAATGTGTTTATATTGTCGCATTGAATAATAAATGCAATAAACAGAACCCAGACGTGTATATTACATTTTTAAGAGATATCTGCAGATTTTAAATGATACAGATTTTATTCCAGGTCTCTCTTGTAAATGAGTCCTCGAGGCTCAATGAGATTAACCTGCCTAAATAAAGGTTTAATTAATTAATTTATTTATTTATTTATTTATTTTTTTTTTTGCTTTTTTGAAAACAATGCTTCTAAAATTTCTTGGTTTCATTTAATCAAAGCATAATGTGTTTTTCTTGTATGCCAGCCATTCATTACTTGTTTTTCCTCTTTATAATCAAACAAATAAAAAAATTTAAAAAATCTAACTACAAATAAATATATTTCTTTGTTTACTCTTTTAAAGATCTACTCAACTTTTACTCACCTACTAAGCAACAATGAAACATTTGTCAGTGACTGAAATATTGAAGAAGAAACTTTACTTTTTAGAAATGTGCATCTAGTAATTTAAAAATTCATGATTACCAGAGTCAGTGTCAGAGTTTCTTTATTTGTCATTCGTACCACATGTGGTACATGGGGTGGAAAGAAATTGTGTACTCAGATTATGTTTTTTTATTTTTTTTAAGCTGTTTTAGCATTGATGTTACAGTGCCATTAATAGTGTATTACTTCTTTTTTTATTTTCAGGACACGCCCAAAGGTCCAGTTCAATGGTTATGTTGGCCATGAGAGCTCCAACGGTCAGGCGTCATTTGAAAATCCAATGTACGACACCAACATGAAGCCCACGGAGGCTAAGGCAGTTCGATTTGATACAACTCTGAACACAGTCTGCACTGTGGTGTAATGCAACACATCTGCCACTACCTGTAAAACGGTTCAACCACCATGCTGCACCCTGCAGCGTGGGGGAACCAAACGAGGAGAACAATCAGACGTAAGATTTGGACTTTTCACCATGAGCAGCCTTTGTGTAACATGCTGGTCTCCTGTCAGCATACTATTCACAGCTCTTTCTCCACATCCTTCTAACACAACAGTATTATTCGCCTCATTTTTGAGGGAAAAACAGAAATGGATAGGTGAAACCAATTAACAAAGGATTTGACAATGACATTATCAAATAACACTTTTTTTAGGATATTGATACCAAGACTGGAGCAGTTTGTACGCTCTGTTCAATCAAGGAGAAACACAAATTGATATTTTTAACCAGATAAACTCCAACAGGTTTAAGTCAACATCTAAAATGATTTGACATTAGATTTTCATCAAGAAGGCTCTAACTAGTATGGCTCTCTACTTTCTGCAACCAAACAATAGTTTATCCCAATTTAAGTCCATGCCTTACCAAATTTAGACAACGGTATGGATTTCATAGTCCTTCGTACTGCAGGGCTGACATGCAATAGGTCTGACCAATGACATTGGTTTTTCTCCCTCTGGAGAAGATCTAGGATCACTCCACCTTTGAGCTCCTTCCAGACATTGGATGGTTCTATGAAGCATCATTGGTGCTGGACCAAATTTCTACCACTGGCCTTTCATCACTTTGGATCTGACCAGCCTAAACTTTGAGATACAATGGCATTTTACATATTCTGCTTTTGAAGAAAAGAAAAAAAAAAACAGTACTGGATGTCCAGTCATTTGAAGACACAGTTAAAGATAGAGCTGAAGGTCAAATGCAGTCAATGCAGAGATAAAATCAGCTGCACTATCTCCTTTAAAGAAAATACAAACGGTCATGAAATAATGTTAAACATACCAGAATCAAATGGAAGTAGAAGAAGAGTTTTTCATATTTTGCTCTACGTAAAGAGCTTGGTGAGTAGCAAGACAATCACAAAGTTGGTTTAGTTATTAAGTTAATTAAAAAAAAGTTATTGTACTTGTCATCCCCTTCTGCCACTATTTTTTTAATGACAACCCACAATATATTTCAATGAAACAGACTAAAATGTTGCAAACCAAGCTTTATCTGTTAGCTGTATTTCTGTTAGATTTTTTTAATTACCTTTTTTAAAAGATTAGACAAACCCAACAATCAGTACTGTAAAGTATTCCATAGTAACAGAAAGCAGACTGTGTTGAGCCACAAAACTAGTCATTTGCATTCTTCTGTATTTGCAAACTATTGACTGGTTTCCAGAGCCTTGTCAAACACAATCAAAGATTCTTGTCCCCTGACTAGCCACAATTCTGTTCTTGGTGGCTTAACAAGTGGAAGCCTTGAGGCAATAAGCTGTCAGGAATGTCAACTGCTGCAATCAACTGTGCCCAAATCCAGGAAATGATTTGTCCTCTTGTAGCTCTGGTTTGGACTACCGGCCAAGAGATGACCGATTCTTTGTCTACAGTGTACTCTCCAGCCACAAGTTCGGAAATAGATCAACAATGAGCAGACAGACTGGGAGGCTGACAAAAATTGGACAAATGGACACAAACAAAAGTACATTTAGTCACCTCTGTCAGTCAAAATGAACAAAAAAAAAAAAAAACACAAGGACATGTTGGTGGAAAAACAGAGGCAAGGAGTTGTCTCTAATTGTCTCTTTTGACATTTTTCTTCAGTGAAGATATTGATGAACAGACTCACATGTTCTAAAAACCCAGTGGCTCCTTGGGACTTCCCAAACTGCTGCTGCTGGGACCACCCCAAAACATAAAGTTTATATAAATCGCACAAATTTTGCACTAATGTGTGTTATTTTCTTTATATATTTCTTTTTATTTTACTGTTGACTGAATTATGGAAGAAAAAGACACATTTCCGGGTCTGAAATGGTGAAAAGAGTCATTCAAGATACGCAGTTTTGTTAAAAAAAAAAAACATCTATCTTTAAAGAAATGGCAACATTATGACTAAATACAGGGTTAGGCTGTATTTGTATATACAGTACACTTTTATATGTCTCAGTCCCTGTTTGCGGGAATGGCTACATGCTTTATTTAGTTTTATTTTTGTCATAACAACATGAATGCCATGTAAGGTGGGAAATTGCAGATGTTGAACAACTGAGACGGATAGAAATGGTGTCACGTAAATATCTGCCATTTTTAGCTGTTTCTGAAAGCTTTTACGGTTGCTACAAAATTATATTTTAAAATCTAGCAATTATTAACTCTAACATCTAGTAACTGGCAGTTATCTGATTGAAAAACTGTAATTACTCGCAAAGAGTTTTAAAAGAGTGGCAGAAATGGACAATATTGGATTTCAGAAACAGCTTGCGACCATTTCTCAAACCTCCTTTAAAAGGTAAATGTTCCTTTTTTTTTTTTTTTTGCTGTGCATTTTCCAGTACATTACATATCTGATGCAGGTGGTCCTGTTTGAACACAGCTTTTTAAAGAGCACACACTGTAAGTGACTGGTTTGAGAAGTGGTCACTTATGGCAGGAGTCAAACAAACGCATTAGGAAGACAACATGCACATTTAGACAAGTTTTGTCCCCTGAGCTCTCCTATTTCTTTTTCTTATTTATTTATTTTTTTCTTAAGAAATACCTCGTGTGCAAAGAGAGTAAGTCAAATCCTGCCTCATAATGCTGGAACATCACCGCATCAAGTACACAAGCTTCGCAAGCCCCTATTTTTCTTGTGACTCAACTCATGATGTTCCTAGCATCTGTAAGCCTGCAGAACCCATGGAAATCCATCAGTTTGAAATCACTTACCAAGCATGTTGTTTCTCCCAGTGTCTTTTTAAAGTATTCTTATTTTCTTAAAGATGCTGCACCTGGTTTAGATAACAGATGTAACTGCTTTCGATGTGTGTGTTTTATTGTTTTCAAGCCTGTTCTGTGTTTCCTGTTCTGTATTGCGTAATGGGATTAGTTTTACACACCCAACGTTTTCTTTAAGCCGTAAAAAAAATTTTGTATGCAAAATGATATTTTTAAGTACAATTCCCATGCCTTATTATTCAACCACAATCCATATCATGGTCACAAAACATCACGTCTTATTCCATTTATTCACACTTAAGGTATGACATTGTGCAAAGACATCTGCAAGGATCAGCCAAAATTAACGTTCAATGTAGATTTTTATTTTCCTTGCACATACTAGTTTCACACAATTTAGTTGCTTTTACCATAAACTCCAATACGTTTAAACAAAAAGGTCTGCATGAGGAGATTGCCCAACTGTTGTGAGATAAGCTGAAATAAATTTGTGGAAAACTGGCAGGTTTTTATTGACATTTTCATCCCATTTAATTGAAAGTGACTCTCCCGTGGACCTGAATGCCCCAAACAATGAGCAGTGATTATGTTTGGAAACACAACTACAGGATGTTGTTGGGTTTTGAGCAGCCATTGTCAGACTGTCATTCACAGCCTCGGTGTCACAGCGATACGCAGTGTGATGCACAGAAAACCAAAATATGCAAAGATGGCTAAAATTCTTGCTATGATTCAGTAAGACAGATGACACAGACTGGAAATCTCAATGCAGGAATAAACAAGACATCTGTAAACAACAGTGGAGCATCTGCTCACATGGTTATGAGCCAGCTCTCTCGTTTTTATTGCGAGAGTGCACTCCGCGCCTCTGTTCTAATTGATTTGATTAATTCAGCGTTGATTTCCTATGGAGTCAAGAGTGCATAATAGAGCCTGAAAATTAGAAGCTGCTTTCTACAAGAGTAATAAAAGGCCTTATTTTTTTGCATAATTGTAGACTGAGATCGGATCTCCTGGGGTGCCTGAAAGATAACATTTAAAACTTGTTTTATCTTGGCATGTCACAACATAACTACTACGGATGTTAGGTTTGGAAAATTGCTCAAGATTTAGCCTTATTCAAAAGGTTTTGTGATACAAATACAAAAGTTTCCACTGAGTTAAGCCTTTAAATATTAATATGTTATCTTCACTGCACAATTTCATAGTAACAGGGGTCATGTACCATTCAGACTGCTTCAATTCAATAACACTTCAGTTTAGTCATAGATTTTCCTGTATATTATTAAGCAGTATACATGAGTCATACATCTGCTGAAAATGTGATAGGTACATTTATCCACATTTAATCTACTTTCTATGATTCAGGTGAAAAGAGTGCAGTTAAGACCTGACAGTCATTAAAAAAAAAACATCTTTGCCTACGGAAGTGTTTTTTATGCCACTCTTAATGTGAAAAGTTTGCTTCTGCTACACTTTAAAATAACTGTCTCTAAAGTTAATATAAGTTTGAAGTTTAGTGTTTAAATGTATATTAAAGGAACAGTTTGGACATTTTATGGTAATGTTCTGTCAGATTGTGTTCAGTCATTAGTACCGTACCAACCATGACATCAGTCATAGAGAACAGTGTGTTGGAAGAGGAAGAAGCTGTTCAACAAGGATCAGCCTAAATGTTAGAGAGCTCTTTAAAAACATTTTAACCATATAAATCTACTTTAGATCAAAAATGTCATGCTGCTGTGGAAGAATGCCATATTGGCAACAAGAACAAAAATCTACACTTTTACATTAGTTTAGTTTGTCGTGTTTTTCCTCAACTGAACAATGCTCCATGTTGCTACATATAAGTTGATGCTGAAGTTGCCAAATGTATCCGTTTGACTGATCAGGGCTTCTCGCCAGTCCTCTGAGTTTAATAAACTTACCGTATTTTCTGGCGTACAAATTGAATTAGTCCAAATATGTCTAATAAAGTTGAAAAATCAATAAAAATGTCACTTCGCTGTATACGTCGCATATTATGCCATCACTGCTGAAGCGTCACGTTTGTTATGCATCACCGCTGACAACCCGGATACGTGGGCTGAACCCGTAAATGTGGGCCGGTGTTGTGCCAAAAATTGATTGGCTGCCAAATGACAGCTGTGGGAGCATGCAAGGGAGGACTTTAACAAGAATTTAACAAGATTAACACTTAAAAACAGTTATTTGTTTGCTCAAAATTATAGTAAAGGTGTGTCTCAGTCTACCTTTTCCTTAAAAAAATGCACAGCTGTAGTTCAAAACCCGATTTGAGGAAGTGGGCACGCGCAGAGGGACGAGCTGCTGTTCATTTCTTTGAAATTTAATACGAGAAACACCTAAAAACAATTATTTGTTTGCTCGATTTTGTAGCAAAGGTGTGTCTCAGTCTAACTTTTGCTTAGTAAAAGGACTTTAACGGTCAAATCAGCTGGATTTCAAAAGTATTTGTTGCCTCGATGCTCCCGTGAGCACGCAGACAGGGAGGAAAAAAGGAAGGAGGAAAGCTGTGCGTTTCTTCAAAATTTAACAAGCTAAGCATTTTTTTTTTAATTTGTCATTAACAGCCACTTTTACATGATACAATGGCATGTCTTACTTCTCGAGTGCCATCTAGTGGCTGAGAATGGTAGTGTTCCATTTTTTTCAGTCCATGTCAATCTTTACTGTCATATCTCAGCCAATAATTGGTTTATAAATATGGGAAAATAATCCATAAGTATGTCACTTTGGCCTATAAGTCGCAGGGTATGCAAATTATGCCCAAAAAATAGTGACTTATAGGACAAAAAAGTACTGAAAATCTGCTCTGATCAAGCAAACTGATGCAGTCACTAGCCTCAGCGTGCCTACAATCCCATAGTAACACATACTTTTCTTGGCTGAGAAAAAGGTAACAATTTAAACATTTGGATTCATGAAATAGAGTAAATGTTTTGTGTTTTGCCAATGTAGCCTTTTTTCACATGAGTGTGACATGTTTTGAGCTAGAATTGTTTTGCATACCAAAAATAAAACCATATTATACAGAAACACTAAAAGGGCTAGCCATAAGTCTAATATATGTGGGATAACTTCTTTCTCTTCTTACATTCTCCTTTTTTATCTTAGCTGATAAGAAAATGACTGTTTGATTCAACATCAGTTTAAAATGGCCAAACCCCTTTATTTGGTATTTTCTTAGCTTATTTTTATTATTATTATTATGATTTTATGACAAGTAGAGATTAGAAATGTGTTCATATGATGTTGTAGCCTTCTTCTCCAATGTCCACATTTGTCTGGGCTGTTGTGCACTTGCCAGAAAAAACAACAATGAAGCCATTTTTACTGTTTCTTCGATTTATAGTTTCTCAATAAACTTCTGTCATCAATAAGCCTTCAACCTGCTATAAAAGGTAAATATTGAATTCAAATGGTAAAACTTTTTTTTTTATTAGAAGAATTTCTATGATAATATCATTATCAGGGGTTTTATCAAATTGCTTCTCATTTGAAAATGTACTTTTTTTTTTTTTTTTTTTTTTTTGACAAAGGGAAACAAATCTATTAAATGTATGTACTTTCAAAATATAGTGAAGGCTGGGGTTAGGTGTCATTATTTCACCCTAAAAAATGTAATTTAATTTGAATTCAGGACAAGTTGTAATTCATTTGCGCACTTTTCATACTCATCTAATCCTGTTCAGGGTCGATGAGGGCTGGTTTCTAACCCAGCATTCAGTAAGTGTAAGGCAAGGCCAAGTAATGTTTTATGGTGTCAAAATTCCATAAAAAACCCTCAAAAATGCACACTAAAGAGACAGTAGTTTATAAAAAGACCACAACTTACCTGTTTTCATACTAATTCTGCTCTTTGTTTCATCTTATTCTCAACAGTTTGGGTAGAATATTCTTCTCATGCGGATTTAGATTTTTTTTTTTTTTTTTTTTTTTTTTTTTTTAAATCGCAAAATTGCCTCTGATTTTGGGAAGGAATATTTTAATACATTGTTTTTCTTTTATAAGTGCAACGTGTGAATAATTGTTATTCCAACACATGGCTGCTATTACAATGTGACACCGCCCAAATTAGCTCTGAGGTGAGACGTCACACTGAGCGGATGCATTCTCAGTAACACATATTAACTCTTAATGGTTGTTGCATTTAAATGAGTGCTATTTTTTCCCTTAATGTTTGAGGTCCCCTGTGGCATAGAGACAGCAAAGGAAAATGGCAGGTCCTTCACAGAAAGTGCCATCATCGCCTGTGTGGTTTTTTTTTTTTTTTTTTTTTTTTTTTTTTTTTTTTTTTGCATCATGTCACCTCCATTTTTACCCCACTGTCATCGTCATGTGCTGCTGAACTTGAAGTAGGTGCAAAAGAAGAAGAAGAAGAAGAAAAAAATAATTTTTGTACAGAAATCTATTTTTTATGGAGAGATTTGTAAAAAATAAAACATTATTAAACCAGCTGTACTTTTTATGAATAACAATGTAGGTACAAATAAAATCTTGGTCATTACATGTTTTTACTGTTACACACCATGTAAAGTTCTATGGTTCAAACTGAGTATCAGATATTAAAATACCAACCTGTCATAATCCTTTTTTTTTTTTTTTTTTTTGGTCCATCATGGTTGATTTTACACAGGAACAAAATTTGTTTGTAGGACCTGATTTATATACGTTTAGGCTGGAGAGCCTTCTATCTCAAAAGTCCCACCTGCAAAAACAACAGTCTCAATTATTCTATTACAGCTTAAGGTCTGACATGAGTGTTTGGTTTGAACATTAAAGCTTTAAAAAGTCATTGAAATGACACATGAATATGTAACTCTACACAAAATTTGGGTGTCAAATGAGATGTTTTTTCTTTTAGATTCACATTTTTAACTGTGTGGAAAAACACCAGATGTTAAAGTTAACATGCTAAGAATGCTTATGGGTTAAAAATGGCATCTTTTAAAGTTGTTCTTGTGTAACAACAGCCTTGCGCGGCTGATATTAATTAATATATCTTGCAGGGGGGTGACTTTCAGAGGCGAAAAAGATTTTTGATTAATCGTTTCCTTTACAGTCCAAAATTTGACCTCGGGTTTCAGCAAAGGAGAAAACAGCCTCTCTTTCCGTTGATGCCCAGAGCTGCTCTTGAAACATAAAATTGCAGTAAATTTAGGCTCCAGTGGCATGAGCAAATTCACAACAATTTTGAAGGCTTCCCTTTATGTTGCTAGTAAATCTACACTGGTACTTTAGGTTTTGAATGGATGTGAAATTGTCTTGTTTTATCCTTCAACACGATCATGAGAGGGAAATATAATGGAGTGATTTAAATAACAGTTTGTGAATGCAGCCTCACAACCTGCTGCTAGAGAGACTCACTGTTTATCTGTCAGATATTTTGGAGACATTATTTGAGAATAAATTTTTTTATATATACAATAAGCCCTGTTTTATTGAATTTTGTGAAGTGCTCTCGTGATTTATAAACTTTTTTCAGTTTGCATTGTTTGGCTAGATACAATACAAACTCAAGTGTATGCATCCTCTAGCATTTAGTGAAGGTGGATTAAAATGACACATGGAATCAATGAAACATAAAGAAATGCAGAGTCAATGATTATGTCTGGTCACTTAATATTGATTTTAATTTGCACATTTATTTATGGATGCACTCTAATGTTTGGTGACTTTTAATAATTACCATATTTTTTTGGTCTATAAGTCGCAGTTTTTTGCATAATTTGCATGCCCTGCGACTTATACACCAAATTGACTTATTTATGGATTTTTCCCCATATTTATAATCCAATTTTTGGCTGAGATATGACTGTTTTCATTCATTCGGACTGAAAATATTGAGCATTACCATTTTCAGCCACTAGATGACACTCAAGTAGTATGACATACCATTGTGTTGTAAAAGTGGCTATTGATGACACAATCAGCTTCGTCCAGCTTGCCTGGAGCATCCGTCAAATTAGCTGCATTTCGCTGTGCCGCCCCAGCGAAATGCTGTTAATTTGACCATTAAAGTGTATTTATTAAGTAAAACTTCAACTGAGACACACCTTTACTATAAAGTTGAGAAAAAATAATTGATTATAGGTGGTTATCTAGTTAATTTTAGAAGAAATGTGCCGCGAGTTTTCCCTCTGAATGCTTCCATGAATCGGCTTTTGAAATGCAGCTGATTTGACTGTCAAAGTGCATTTATTAAGGAAAAGTTATACTGAGACACACTTTTACTATAATTTCAAGCAAACAAATCATGTTTTAGGTGTTTAGCTTGTTAAATATTGAAGAAATGCACAGCATTTCTACTTCCTGATTTCCTCCCTCTGCATGCTCCCGGAGCACTGAGGATGCAAATACTTTAGAAAATGCAGGTGATTTGACAGTCAATGACAAGAATCGGGTTCAGGGATTCAAACCAGATTGCAGACAACAGGAAGGTTTAAAATACTGTATTTATTGATAAACTGCTTCTGGTGGAGGTCTGAGTCCTTGGGCCAGCACGATCTGAAGAGACAGGAAGGTTAGTGAATTGGAGTTCAGTGACTTTGGTTTGGGAGTTCAATTTATAGACGCCAACCTTTGTAGACAGGTGAGGGAGGATTTCCTTAAAATGAGTTGGTTTGTGTGATGTCACCACTGGAGAAGGCAAGCTGGTTCTGAGGCAGAGCTGAGCTTGAAGCAGTTAGGAGGGAGATCCAAAGGACAGGTCCAGTGAGACAGGCGAGGGTCATGCACAGGCGATCAGAAACCCAAAACCAGACTTGAATCTTGATCCAGTAGACGTGGTCGTTATAGAGAAGGCAGAGATCATTACCATGAGTACAGTAGATAATTAGTTATGTGTCCTTCTGTGTCGAGGCTTTGAAGTGTGTGTCAAGTAATCCAGGAGGATTTATGTAGAACGTGCATCGAGGCATGCATTGATGATGCATGTAGTGACGTTCGAGGCCTCGCCAGCAGGTCGTACCACGTGACCGATTCAGGAACTGGCTTGTTTGTATATGCGAGATTCAAAATCTAAGAAGCAGACAGAAAAACCCATCATCATAAAGACAGATTAAGATCATTTGCTGGTCAAATTTTGACTTTATTTGAGGTCCTCAAACATGATTTTTTTTTTTATTCAACTTAAAGCTTTGCAAACCAGTTGTTATTATAATCCATCTACCTGTTTTACATTTACAGTCCACTCGATGGCGCAGTAGAGCAAATGAAACACCGTGGCACATCGGATCATGAGTCGAGCTATTTAATGGAAAACCTCAGTGCTTCATGAAGCTTCATCTCACAATCACTACAAACGAGACTATGGCATGAATGCTGGCCATTAACTAACACAAGGCTTTCAATAATCTGGCACTGAGTAATGCAACTGCGGGGTTTACAGGTAAGTACAGGTGACAACGGGTGAGTTGCATGAGGGCTTATTGCGGTGACTCAGCTGAGTGGGCGTGGTTACAAGGGCAGACTGAGGTGCACGTTGACAGGAGCTGAGATGAAAAAACAACATGAACTATGGCAGGCAGAGCAGAAACCGTGACAGTCAAAGTACATTAAGGAAAAGTTAGACTGAGACACGTTTACTATAATTTCGAGCAAACAAATATTTTTTTTTTTTAATTGTTAATGTTGTTAAATTCTTGTTAAAGTCCTCCCATGCACGCTCCCGCAGCCGCCGTTTGGTAGCCAATCGATTTTTGGCACAACACCGGCCCACATTTCTGGGTTGTCAGCGGTGATTCATAACAAACGTGACACATCAGCGGTAACACATAATAGATGCAACGTATTTGTAGATTTTTCCACTTTATTAGACATACAGGTAGTCCCCGAGATACGAACGGGTTCCGGACCTAAGTTCGTAGGTCGATTCTGCCGAAAGGTCGGAGCCGAACACACATGGCGCCATATTTCCGCGTATACGGCCGCAAATCAAAACCGAAACTAAAACGGCGATCGGTAACGTCTTTTTA
>JARVLU010000599.1:14315879-14326677 GCA_031762415.1 Simpsonichthys santanae | reverse complement strand
ATGATTCGGAAGATTTTGTAGAAGAGAGGCTCTCAGACAGTTTCACAGACAAGACAAAGCAAAAGCGAAGCGGAGACTGAGAGGAGACGTCTGCCCTTGAGGAGAGAAAGTGTTGAAGTGTGTGTACTGTATATATGCACATGTGGCAAGTATAACCAAATTTAGGTTTTTCTACCTGGATTATTGAGCATGCATATGGATTTCCTTACACAGTATAATGTTTTTGTTTGTACTTTATATATATTGCTATTTTGTGTGTAACTGGGACCTTGAGTAGACTATTTCATTCCACCTCATGTACCACATGTGATGCGAATGAGAATAAAGAACTTGAACCTAAAGCATGGCCCTTTTATTGATTTATTCTGGTTTTACACTCCAGACTCTTCGTCTTCATGTTGTCTCACTTCTCTAATTAATAAAAAAAAAAAAAAAAAAACAGCTGATCAGGATGATAAATGAACAGTGACTCTGTGTAGATATCCTTAGAGTTCTGGTTTTGTGTCTGCTTGTTCCAGGAGGAGAAGGAGAGCTCCAATGACTCGTCCACAGCATTTCTTCCTCCTACAGAGCCAAGGACCAGCCAGGTGATAGCTCAGGTTGGCGTTTGGTCTCTGATTCTCTGCATGCTTTTGATACATTCTGATACAGACGCTAGAAGAGCTCTGGAGCTCCGAGTTCACCAAATCAGAATGTTCTTTAAAACTCGCCATTAAAAGCAACCTCTAGTCCAGTCTTGTAGAACAGCAACAGTTTGTCTGGGTAGTGGGTCATGGGGCTGCACATCTAGAACAAACACCAGGGGGCTGTGAGTGGAGTGGTGGTGTTATCAGGTAGTTGCTGGAGCGTGCGACAGTCAGAACACTGAGTGAAGGTCAGACACAGAGGATGGATTGTAGGCTCATTAGACAGCAGTCCCAGCACCAGAGAAGAGGGATCACATGTTGGAGAAACATCAAATGAACACAAAGAAGGACAATGATGAACATTTACACCATCAGTTATTTTTTCTGTTTGGTTTTAGTCATTAACTCCTACTTTGCTATTTTAGTTATTTATATTTTATCCGTCCATCCATCTTATTCTGAAGTCAGCGGCTTGAGCAGGGAGGTCCGAACATCTCTCTCCACAGCCTCCTCTTCCAGCTCATCTGGGAGGACTCCAATGTGTTCCCAGACCAACTGAGAGAATAAGTCTCTCCAGCGTGTCCTGGGTCTTCCCTGGGGTCTCCTCCCAGTTGGACATGTCTGGAGCACCTCCTAGGGAGATGTCCAGGATTCATCTTCAACAGCTTTCCTGAAATGAATTGTTAAAACTGAATAGTTTTCATTTGATACTATTTCCATCTTAACATGTGATTCTTGACCTGCCATTGTGTATCTGTTCCTACCAAACCCAGCTGTTTGAAGCAGATGGCCGCTTGTCCTGAGCCTGGTTCTGCTAAAGGTTTCTTCCGCATGAGGGAGTTTTTCCTTTCCACTGTTGCCTTCATACTTGCTCAAAATGAGAATTCTGCGATGGAGTTAAACTCAAAGCAGTCTGCTCCTTAGATAAACAGTGTTAACTTGTTATTTTCATAAATTTATGTTTCTGTTCAGCGGCCTGAGACAACTTCTTTTGTGACTTGGCACTATATAAATAAACTGAAATGAAACTGAATTGAAAATTTGAATTTAATTATTTGACCAGATCCAAGCAACAAAAACTCTGATCAGCGTTTTTAAAAGCTGTTTTTGTTTTGTTTCTTGAAAAATTACAGTTTTGGAGGAATGTGTTTTCTGCCCGACAAGTGATAATGTGTGTGCTCGCATGCAGAGCTCACTTATGCAGTAGGTTTTTGAGAGAAACTACATTATTTTTAATTTTATTTATTCCTGCAGGCTCAGGACAATAATAATAAGACAGTTGTGTTGCCCACAATCCTGGGATTTAAAAGTAGCTGAGATTTTATTTAAGAACAAGTAGGTAAATGAAATAGATTGCAAGCTGATCAAAAAGAGCAAAAAACTGCCTTTCTTTTGTCATTTTTTTGTTCTTGTATTTAAGTATAACAACAGTCAATCAATATTTATAGCCAGATGTGACAAATGTTTCTCTGAAATGCTTAAAATCTGTTTCTGTTTGTTTTAGTGACACCAGAATTTTAGGATTCTGTTTTTTGTTTGTTTGTTTGTTTGTTTGTTTTTTTGTTTTCCCAGGTGTAGAGAGCAACGTGTTCACATGTCTTCCTCACAATTTAGAACAAGATACTAAACACAGATGAAAGGAATAAACCTTCGGAGAGGGTGAAATAGCATGTTTTTATTTGAAAAGAATATAGCTCTGTAGGTATAAAAAGAAGGCCAAGAACAAATATCTTTAACTTTGCGGCAGTAGCTTTATGATTTTGTGACCTCCCACTCAAAACATATGGGTTTGTGGGACCTTGTAAAGCTCTGGATGAACTTCAATTTGTCCACTACTCAGACCAGGGTCCAGAAGAATTTAGCTGGGGGGTAGAGGAATATTTGTTGGAGGGGGCATATAGTCATTTTATTTTATAAAAATACATAAATGAACATTTATGCAACCTTGCAACTGAAATAGCCATATGTTATTTATTAATACAAAAGATAACCTAAACAGTGACGTGCAATCACCAGAAAATGCTGAGAAATTGTGCTCAAGTTTGCATAAACAATTTTTGCATGAATATTAGAATCTAGCATTATCCATTGTGTCTGAAACACATTAACAGCAGAAACCTGAAGGCAACTGTACATGAACTTCTCCTGAAGAGAAGCGAAAATGTTTTAAAAATGACCGAACATTTTTAACATTACCACTCTTTTGTTGAACAAACCTGACATGCAAAAAAAAAAAAAATCTCTGTGGAAAATCCATCTTAAAAACTCATTGAACTCAATAATCAGATTTTCTGCCTCTCTAAAAATGCATTGAACAGGTTCATCGTTGTTTTTGTCTATTGTTGATCGTCCAAGGCAAATATACTGTTGCTGTTGTCATCATCCTTAGTTTATAGCAGGTCTCTCTTGTAAATGAGTCCTCGAGGCGCAATGAGATTAACCTGCCTAAATAAAGGTTGAATGAAAATTTACACAGTGTAGTAATCTATCTTGGGGCGGGCCGGAGACCTGACTGGGCGGACCCGGCCCGGCCGGCCCGCCCTCTGGCTCCGGGTCCTCCATAATGTGTTGCCAATAATCTCACAGACACCAAACATTTACAGCACATCATTGCAACCCTCATTCAACTTCTAGGGAAATCCAAAAATGGTCTCAAATCACACACAAAATTTTACTTCTCACTTACACGTGGCCTTGTAAGCATTCACTTCAGTAAACAGATATAATTAAATAATATATTTATATCTAATCAAGATACTTACAACAAAATATGTGCCCTCATTTACTTCCACCCACACAACACTCAACTACATCTCTAAACTAATCTGAACCTGTAGAGACTAATCAGTGCTTTATATTACATTCATGCACCAATGGGACACACATCAGAGGCCGTGAGGAGTTCAGTGTCTTGCCCAGGGACACTTAAACATGACTGCTGGTGGAATCGAACCCCCTACTCTCCCATTGGAAGGCAACTGCTTTAACCACAGCTGTCCCCCAAGAAACTCCTCGGTACATCATTTAACAGTTCTCTATTCACTGTAAATTTGTTGTTTCAGTGTAGTCAACATTTAGAGTGTAGAGGAAGGTAAACAGAAATCTGACTTAAAAATCACGTACCTCTTACATCAGTGTGAAGATTTTTTTTTTCTATCTCTGGCTCAGGTGGACTTTATTTGACAACTGCTAGAAAAGAAATGTGCAGACAGAGGGCAGGGGACACCTGCAGCAATAGGGCAGGGATCATGTCTCAGGGAATCAGAGCCTCTGGCTCACTAGAGGCTTTTATTCTTCTGATCAGAACAAGTGCACCAGAAACTAGTGCACTGGGGACACACACAAGATGTTCTGATTTGTCTTAATAGAACCAGTGCACGGTGCCTTATACTCCACCTGATGAGCTTTGTGCTGGTACTAGTGACAGGGAGTTTTTAAAGTAGTAATAAATGTCAGTTCTTTATGGTATTACAGTACAAAAATATAATGTAAGTGTTAAATCAAGTCTCTTTTAGTGCTTTAAACAGAGGCACTACCTAAACATGCAGATTAAACTGTTTTTTTTATTTTTATTTTTAATTGCTAGATGAGAGATATAAACTAAAATAATAAAAAAAAAATCACTTAATCTAAATTTCCAAGTACCTTCATTAAGATAACAACTTCATCTCAAAACACTGAAGAGTGGTAGCAGATGGAAGGTTTATGAGCTTTGCTTTTTATTTCTACCAGACAACATCACAAGTTAATATATATATATTTTTTTACATTTAAAATATGTTTGGAATAGAATACTGACGCTGATAGAAAGTCTAATGAAGGTTGGATGTAGCACAAAACATCATAGCATCATCAACATGGAATTGAACATTGATCACATCAAGACTAATCAAGTCATCAAGACTGTTGATATGTTGAATTATGAAGGAGAAACCACTTTGCTACACTGAGTTAAACAGAACTGTTGTGTTCAGTCTTTACACACAGATTTGGTGAAGTGACTATCTTCATGTCACTCAGCAGCTTGATCACACACTTCTACAATATTTTCTTTAGGACTGCACTTTTTCACAAAAAAAGAAAGGAAAAAAAAAACAACAACAAAGCTACTTAATATTACCTGTGTAACACTTCAATAGAATAGTAGCACCCCCTTTTTTCAAACTAGACTGAGTTTGATGTTTTCAGAAGCAAAAAAGTCACTGAGTTCACTAAGTACAGTTCAGCAGGTTCAGTGAATGCCAAGCTTTATAATAGAAAAAGCCCTTTAATGTTCAATTACATCACAATCATTGTTTTTTGGTGTTGTTTTGATACAATAATTAAGCAATTAATAAATTAATGATACTGTAATTTAATTCAAGACATTATTTATCTTTACAACACTGTGTTGTAACGTTTGAAAAAAAAAACAGTTACATTGTCTTATTAACGTCAAAATACTTGCTAAAGTATATTGTTGTTAATAACTTGCAGCATAATCCTTTTTTTTTCTTTTTCTTTTTTTTCTGGAGTCTTGGAGCTACCTCAGAGCAACATTACTTTGACTCTAAGTTTCACTTTGAGATTTTTTTTTTTTTTTTTTTTGGAAACTTCTCTGATGTATTCCAGTTTTGCTTCCTAGAAGTGCTTAATCTGTGCAGATAACACTGTTTGAAATCTTCAGCAAACCCAAGTCTTACTAGAACTAGCTATAACAATGTTCAGTCAGGTCATTTGAACAGGTTTTTTTTTTCTTGCTGTGATCTTTCATCCTTCATCCGAAGGATTTCTTCAATCTGTGGAGCCACCAAACAAAACTGATTCCCACAAACAATATACGCCATAGTGAAAAAAAAAAAAAAATTGTTGGTACTGAGATGGCCTCTGGGACCTGCCCTCTCCCCCATCAACTCTTCTCCTCAGATTGAATAAGTTCTTGGGATGAAGGACGAAACATCTCAGCCAAAAAAAATAAAATACATAAACAGTATATAAAAAAAAAAAGAAACCGTCCAGATGACCTGACTGAACATTATTGGATTTTTTTTACCTGGAATATTGAGCATGAACTTTGGTGAAGTCTAGGTACAAGCGTAATTGCAGTTTTTTAATAAGATTCAGTATTTGTAACTGCTTTTTTGTACGGTAATGTTGACCAGCATTTCAGAAAACTGAACTGCATTTTGGAATAGTACTATAAATAAGATTAATATGCTGCTTCAAAATAATACAAAATACAGTACCACTGGCTCCCCTTGAACCATTAATAATTGTTTATTAAGCATTAATTAAAGATGATAGAGAGATAAAACTGACCTGTTTCTTTCCAAATAGTGAGCCAAATCTGTTTGCCTATATATTTCATCTAGAGTTGTTATATTAAACATTTCAGACTAAGTTACTAACCACAATAAACATTTGTAAACCTATGTTTTAGGATATAATATTAGTCATAGATACTTATAATGCAGTGATGAAGCACACTTTTATATGCTAAAGTAAAAGGTTTACAAATGCTTATTGTGCTTACAAGGTAGTAACAGTCTCAAATGTTTAATATAACAACTCTGGATGAAATGAACAGATTTGGCTCGCCATTTGGCAAGAAATGCATAATAAGCAGGTATTGAAGATGTATAAAGTGTTTATAGAGGAATTCATATTATATCTATAAACAATTTATTAGCCATTCATAAGGGAGCCTTATTGTAAAGTGGTACCCAACATACTAATACCTAACGACAGAAAAATATATAAAATTTGAAATTAGAAGACAAATAGTTGCAAATTCAGCTGAAATTAATCACAATGAATGTGGCTCAATGCAGCAACTGACTGTGATTCACAACACAGGTTTTACTCTGACATAAAAATTTCAAACATGGCACTCATAAACTTTTAGTTGACCTTGTTGTTCTCTATAATGCTGCCTCTATAGCTCCTGATAAAATCTGTTATCAGAGTCAGAGTCAGAGAGTCTTTATTGTCATTTGCACCCCATGTGGTACATGTGATGAAACGAAATTATGTACACAGGGTCCCAGTTACATTATACAAAGTATGTTTGGATCCAGCACAGAAAGTTATGTGACTATTTTTTTTTTCCTTTCTTGGAGTTGAAGTCATAGTTTTTATCATTTTAAACAGAAAAGCAAATAGCTATTTTCTGGACTGGGTCTTAACTGCTTCCACATTGGAGAAAAACAAGAATCACAAAAAATGGCATTGTTTTGACGTGATGTAGTGCTAGGCTGAATCATTTTTTGTATGATTATGGTTCCAAGTTGGCCACAACATCTTCTTTTTATTATCCAGGCTGTTGTGTTTTTTATGATTTTGAATATTTGACAAAGAGCTAAAGGGAATTTGTCACACTGCATAATGAATTTGGGACCAATTAAACACCTCCTGGGTAGTAAAATGATGGATAAGAATACTAATAGCTATAGCATAAATCTTTTGCACTTTTCATGCCATTTACATGACAGAGGCAGTTCGTTTTTCTGAATTATTATGGCAAAAGGGAAACAGATAATAAGTGTGCGATGTGTAAAAGCATGGTAAGCTGCTATCACAAACCATTGAAGTCTGACAGTCGTGTTCTGTTAGGATCGTACAGAAACATTCAACTATTTTTTTTTCTCAAAAAGCAAAAGCAGATGTTTTGTCATGTTGATATGGAGCCCTTTATTTTTCATCACTTGCTCTTGTGTAAGACGGACACATTCCCACTCCAGTCTTCCTTCTTCTTTTTTGCTCTCCGTCTTGTGTATCGGAGCTCCTATTTACACATCTTCCGAAACGTAAACTAATGTCATGGATTTGGTCAGCTGGACTTTTGACAAAATCAAATAATTATTTTTCAACAAAGCAACAGGGTCCCAAATAACCCTCATGCCCCGCTGAGACGCACGTGGTAGGATACGTCATGGATCTGATGTGATGTGTCATTCCGTATGGTCTCAGGAGGAAGCCGAAGTTATTGGAATCATGATGGCAGGGATTCTGCTTTTTGGCACAGGCGGGTTCCTATGTTATTGGCTAAAGAAGACGGTAGCAGCAGTTTCGGCCATGGCAAAGCTGCTGACCATGTCTGCAGGTTTGGTATGTGCTTCAATCATTCAAAATCAGCTGATTTATGAGCTAAACCATAAGATGGAAGCGATTTGTGAGAATTGCAGGCCACTTGCGGCTTCTGGGACTCGCCAGCATATTGGGGATGACCTTGGAGGGGGCTAATAAGCATGTACCAGTGGAATGCCCACAAATCTGGCCATTTTGGATTAAAAGTACCAGCAGACCTCAAGGCTGATGAGAAACAACAGACTGCCTGAAAAAAAAAAATCAACATCTGTGGCTTGGTTTTGAACCAGTTTGACATGACTGTCGATGAGAGAGAGGGCCGGCATCGGAGGAGGGGGCGTGCCAAAGAGACCATCTTGGCACCAACATCACTGGCTTGTTCCACTTTGGTGTAAGCTGTTGGGGGAAGAATCAGTTTTGTGTTGTGTGTTTCCTTGACTGATGAAGCCTTCTGGATGGAAGATGAAACGTTTCACCACACACAAAAAAAAAGAAACTGTTCAGATGACCCGACTGAAAATTGTTGAACTGTGGCTAATCTGTATCTGACTCCCGTTTGGCCTCTAAGCAGGTCGACTTATCAAATTCCTCCTGGGATATGTGTAAACTGAGAAAGTGGTCTATCTCAAAACCCACCCTGAGAACTTCTGTGAAGGATTATTAAAAAACTGCACCAACCGACACCAACATCTTAACAGGGCTATGGGCTATCTGGAAGTGCTTCATGGACAAAGCTCACCATCTTGTCCTCAAATGCATATGAAAAGTGTTTATTAATGTGCTTGCTAGTAGAGTCTTTTTATGTCTTAAATCATGTCCTGATGAGGACAAGGTGTGAAGAGATCTTTTTTGTAATGCCACTTTCCTCCCCTCATGTTTTTTACCCCCTTTTCCTATCTAAAAAGAATGAGGCCGCGCTCTTAGGAGCAGCAGCAACATGCACTCTGCCCATCTTTTGAATGATGTACAAACATAACCTCACTGTATTTCAGTACAATGATAATAAAACTCATTCTGATTCTCATTAACTTATTGTGAGGATCATACTGGCAAGTATTACTTCCTAATCACTGTTCAAATCAATGTTCTTTATTATTTAATGCTATTTGGAATTAGCGACAAATCATAAAAAAATCTTATAGATTATTAATTTTTCCTTCAGAGTGTCACCGTCAATGGAAGATTGTAACTGTTTGCTGAGAGCAACACTTTGTTTTAGAAAGGAACAAAAGAGCGCAACTAATGACTATTCATAGCTTTTGGTTTGCAGCTGGTGGCTTGATGGTTTCTGAGGCAAAGTGAAAAGTTGAATGTGAATTGACTGATTATGATGTAGCTTCTTCCACAGACTCTGACCCTTAGCCTGAGGAGGTGCAGACACCTGTTCCCTGTAAAAGTCAGCAAGAACATCTGATGCATGGAAAGACAGGTGAGGCAAACCTGCTGCGCTGCCTTCAAATAACAACCACAGTGAGACAGCTGCCTTCTATATCAAAAAGAAAAAAAGGAAAAGAAAATTACCAGCAGGCTTGGCATCTCATTTTGTCTGTGTGGGATCAACATGTTGCCCTGCACCACAGGCTGCATTGTTTCCAGGAAGATTGAAATTCATTCACTTGCAGATCCAAGGGGGAAAAGATGCACAATTGTTAGACCAGAGTGAGCAACATTGTTTTTGTATTGCAGTTTATAAAAACTATTAAATTTTGATAAACCATCACCTCATCTCTCTGCTTTCACATTTCTTTCTCTTCCCACAGCTCCATCCTCTACTCTTTCAACTAATCACTCACTGAACGACTGCTTCGGCTCCTGCTCGTTAGCATAGCATCGTGACTCTAACGCCATGCTTAGGCATAAATGGAGCCCTGTGTGTGTGTGTGTGTCAAAGTGTGTGTGACAGAGAAAGTTAAATCAAAGAGAGAATGCATGAGCGGAGAGCTCTGCGTAGTGAAACTGTGTCTGGTTGTCTGGGAGGGTGTGCCTGCGAAGCTGAATAAAAAATCATTTAAATTGAGAAACGAACGCAGGAATGTTCACTAGTGATTCTCATCTGAGTCAAATATCTTTGTCACAAAAGCAGCAAAGTAACTGCCTCGCAATTTCACAGTGATTGGACAAGGAGTGAAAAGAATGCGAGAGGAGAGACTAAAAGAACACAAAGGAGGAGAAGCAGGAGAAGAAATGAATAGGGGCTAAAGAGATTTGAGTTAGAGGAAGAAAAGAGAAGCAGAACGCTGGGCAGACAGAGGAGAGTTGCTAATACTGAGTTCATTTTTATAAGTAGTTCAAGTTGAGGGAAGAGAACAGCGCTGTCATGTGAGAGGCTTGCATGTCGGGAATATAAGCTTTTCAAAAATAAGTAGCTGAGGTTAAAAATCACAGATAACCCTCATTGTCTCCTATTTTCCACAAACCGCACTCAAACTACTCCAAAAACAACTTTTTTGTTCTGTTTTTCCTGAGTGACACAAAAGAGTTTCATTTGTTCTGTCTTCTCATACAATCCTATTTCCACTGAGGGCAGGGTGACACGAACTCAGACAGAGCTGAAGTTATGCTCATGAATGTGAGCAATTTTAACAGTTCACTAACTCATGTCTTCATTGTGGAAGAACAGACAAAAGTAATTTGAAATAAGGCCACTCACCTTATACTGTATATGCACAAATATATATCTTCTTTTCTTTTTTCGGCTGCTCCCTTCTTCAAGGGTCGCCACAGCAAACTCTCTCTTACAAAGCCTTGACAATTGGTTTTATGCCAGAAGCCTTTACTGACACGACCACAGACCACCGAGCTACCACAGCCCTCTGTGTGGAGCAGAGAGCTGCCATCTAGGGCAATCGGGGGAACAGCTGGTAGGGGTTAAGGGCCTTGCTCAAGGGCCCAGAGTGGGGCAAATGAGAGTGAAGGCATGTGTGTGTTTCACCTTTTCCACCCGCATTTTGTTGTTGTCAATCTGGGAAGTTGAACTGGCAACTTTCCGATCTGAGGCCCACCTGCTTTAGCCTTTGCCCCACCACTCCCCTTCACACACACACACACACACACACACACACACACACACACACACACACACACACACACACACACACACACACACA